>CAJNDS010000014.1:0-167500 GCA_905221605.1 Symbiodinium natans
GTGCGCAAAGCGAAGCAAAGCATTCTCAGGCACAAGATAGGGGCACCTAAGACACCCACTAAGCAGTGCAGTTTCTTATGGGACCCTGAACCCAAACACCTAAGCCCCGAAACCCCCCCCCCCCAGACAGAGGCCCGATTGCCTGGACAAAATTTCAGGCCGAATCATCCTCCAACTTGATGACAGCGCAGGAAGGCCCGGCATCAACACATTGGGCTCTGCTTGGAGGTTCAGCGTACTTATAACTCCAATTATAACTGCACTTACAAGCCACCTAAGTCCCCTAAGTAGGTTATAAGTGGACTTATACCTGGGGGTTATGAGTACCCATGAACCTCCAAGTAGGGTTTACCACGGTTTGAATGGGGTTGGCTCAACTAGGGTTCCGGGGGGTTATGCCCGAAGCCGATGAACCCTACACTTGGCTGACCTAAACCCTAAACCCTAAACCCTAAACCCTAAACCCTACACCCTAAACCCTCAACCCTAAACCCGAAACCCTAAACCCTAAACCCTAAACCCTAAACCCTAAACCCTAAACTTGGCTGTTTAGGGTTTTCGGGTTTCCGGGCTCTCCCATAAAAACACTGAATCCCTGAACCCTATAGCGGCTGCCCGAAACCTGTGAGCGCAGACATTTTGAGAACTTAAAGGCCCCCTGTACACCTCCCCATCTAAGGATCCTTCCCCCCAAAGGTTTAGGGTTTAGGGTTTAGGGGTTTGTACGTAGGACCTTTAGGGTCTATTTGGCGCTGCGCTTGGCCTCGACCTCAAGGACTTCTGGGATTTTATGTTTTAAGGATATTATGCATTTTAAAATAGAAGAAAATCCTTAAAATCCGTAAAAAATAAAATCCGAGGCGCCGAATTTGGTTTTAGGAGAAGCCCCAAACGATTTAAATTTTTAAAAATCCTTAAAATCCATAAAAAATAAAATCAAATTTTTTTTTTTAAGGATTTTAAGGATTTTATTCGATTTTAAAATGCATAAAATCCTTAAACAATAAATTCGGCCTCTGATTTTATTTTCTAAGGATTTTATGCATTTTAAAATAGAAGAAAATCCTTAAAATCCGTAAAAAACAAAATCCGAGGCGCCGAATTTGGTTTTAGGAGAAGCCCCAAACGATTTAAATTTTTAAAAATCCTTAAAATCCATAAAAAATAAAATCAAAATACTTTATTTTTTAAGGATTTTAAGGATTTTATTCGATTTTAAAATGCATAAAATCCTTAAAAAATAAATTCGGCCTCTGATTTTATTTTTTAAGGATTTTATGCATTTTAAAATTAGAAGAAAATCCTCATAAATCCTTAAAAATTGAAAATCCGGGCAGAATTTGTGTTTTAGGCGAAGCCCCAAACATTTTAATTTTTAAAAATCCTTAAAATCCATAAAAAATAAAATCAAAATATTATTTTTTAGGATTTAAGGATTTTATTCGATTTAAAAATGCTTTCAAATCCTTAAAAAAAATAAATTCGGCTTGATTTATTTTTTTAAGATTATGCATTTAAAATAGAAAATCTTCAAATCCCTTAAAAAAATAAAACGAGGCCGAATTTGGTTTTAGGAGAAGCCCCAAACGATTTAAATTTTTAAAAATCCTTAAAATCCATAAAAAATAAAATCAAAATAATTTATTTTTTAAGGATTTTAAGGATTTTATTCGATTTTAAAATGCATAAAATCCTTAAAAAAATAAATTCGGCCTCTGATTTTATTTTTTAAGGATTTTATGCATTTTAAAATAGAAGAAAATCCTTAAAATCCGTAAAAAACAAAATCCGAGGCGCCGAATTTGGTTTTAGGAGAAGCCCCAAACGATTTAAATTTTTAAAAATCCTTAAAATCCATAAAAAATAAAATCCGAGGCCGAATTTGGTTTTAGGAGAAGCCCCAAACGATTTAAATTTTTAAAAATCCTTAAAATCCATAAAAAATAAAATCAAAATAATTTATTTTTTAAGGCTTTTAAGGATTTTCTTCTATTTTAAAATGCATAAAATCCTTAAAAAATAATTTCGGCCTCTGATTTTATTTTTTAAGGATTTTATGCATTTTAAAATAGAAGAAAATCCTTAAAATCCTTAAAAAAATAAAATCCGAGGCCGAATTTGGTTTTAGGAGAAGCCCCAAACGATTTAAATTTTTAAAAATCCTTAAAATCCATAAAAATAAAATCAAAATAATTTGTTTTTTAAGGATTTTATTTGATTTTCAAATGCATAAAATCCTTAAAAAAATAAATTCGGCCTCTGATTTTATTGTTTAAGGATTTTATGCATTTTAAAATAGGAGAAAATCCTTAAAATCCTTAGAAAATAAAATCCGAGGCCGAATTTGGTTTTAGGAGAAGCCCCAAACGATTTAAATTTGTAAAAATCCTTAAAATCCATAAAAAATAAAATCAAAATAATTTATTTTTTAAGGATTTTAAGGATTTTATTCGATTTTAAAATGCATAAAATCCTTAAAAAATAAATTCGGCCTCTGATTTTATTTTCTAAGGATTTTATGCATTTTAAATAGAAGAAAATCCTTAAAATCCTTAAAAAATAAAATCAGAGGCCGAATTTATTTTTTAAGGATTTTATGCATTTTAAAATCGAATAAAATCCTTAAAATCCTTAAAAAATAAATTATTTTGATTTTATTTTTTATGGATTTTAAGGATTTTTAAAAATTTAAATCGTTTGGGGCTTCTCCTAAAACCAAATTCGGCGCCTCGGATTTTATTTTTTACGGATTTTAAGGATTTTCTTCTATTTTAAAATGCATAAAATCCTTAAAAAATAAAATCAGAGGCCGAATTTATTTTTTAAGGATTTTATGCATTTTAAAATCGAATAAAATCCTTAAAATCCTTAAAAAATAAATTATTTTGATTTTATTTTTTATGGATTTTAAGGATTTTTAAAAATTTAAATCGTTTGGGGCTTCTCCTAAAACCAAATTCGGCGCCTCGGATTTTATTTTTTACGGATTTTAAGGATTTTCTTCTATTTTAAAATGCATAAAATCCTTAAAAAATAAAATCAGAGGCCGAATTTATTTTTTAAGGATTTTATGCATTTTAAAATCGAATAAAATCCTTAAAATCCTTAAAAAATAAATTATTTTGATTTTATTTTTTATGGATTTTAAGGATTTTTAAAAATTTAAATCGTTTGGGGCTTCTCCTAAAACCAAATTCGGCGCCTCGGATTTTATTTTTTACGGATTTTAAGGATTTTCTTCTATTTTAAATCAAGCTCCTAGGCGCCTAAGCGCCTACTTCTTCAACCCTTAAAACCTTAAACCAGTTCCTAAGTCCTAAGCTACCCCCTGCACTAGTAGATCCTTAAACCCTAAGCTCCAAAGCTCCTAAGCTCCTCGGCGCCTACCCCCTAAACCCCTAAACCCCTAAACCCTTAAACCCTAAACCCTAAGCTCCTGAGGTCCTAAGCACCTAAGTGCCTACCCCCTAAATCCTTAAACCCTCCTAAGCTCCTAAGCTCCTAAGCGCCTAAGCGCCTAAGCGCCTACCCTTAAACCTTAAATCAAACCCTATACTCCTAGGCTCCGAAATCCTTAAACCTAAACCCTAAACCCTAAACCCTAAGCTCCTAAGCTCCTAAGAGCCTCAGCGCCTACCCCCTAACCCTGAGACCCCGGGACCCCTTTTTAAATTTGAAAAATCCTTGCCTTCTTCTACGCTGAAATTTTCTAGGTTTTAAGGATGTTAAGAGATTTTAATATTTAAAAGGAGCTTTCGTTTTTGAGGTTGAGGGCACGCTAGGGCTGACAAAAACCCTATGCTAGGGTTTACAAAAAATTAAAACCCTTTCGCTTGAACGTGTTTACAAACACACCTTCGTTTTCGAGGATGGGGGCACACCCAGGCTTACAAAAATCCCGTCGTTTTTGAAGTTTAGGACACACTAGGGTTTACGCAAAAATGCAGGCGCACCAGGTTGATAAACAAACCTTTCGTTTTTTGATGTTGAGGACATATCAAGGTTCAAATCGAACCTTTTCGTTAAAGCAATGATGGTGCTTTAAGGTTTTGCAAAACAACAACGTTCCTTAACGTTGTTGCAGTCTTACTTTTTCAATGCTTCAAGATCTTTACCAGGCTACAAGAAGTGCATTTTTGTAAACAAATCGTATGATTGAGGTCTCTGGTCTCCACCCTACAGTTTAATATTTTGCGGTAACCATAACTAAAACTGTTTGCATCGTTCAGTTACAGCGATTGCGCCCAATGTGATATCTTGAGCCTCCCAAATATTATGAAAAAATGAAGACCAGAATTCAAAATACTATAAAAAATGAAGACCTGAATTCAATTATTCAAAATGTTCAAATTATGGGCTCTCTAAACGACTTAACACCCTTTAAATAGCTCAGTGTGGTTCTTTTATTCATCGTATCTCTCTCCATCTTTTTCTCTTTCGCTCTCGCTTTCTCTCTGTCTCTCCCTCTCTCGCTCTCTCTCTCTCTCTCTCTCTCGCTCCCTCTCTCTTCTCTTTGTCTCTGTCTCTCTCTGTCTCTCTCCTTCTCTGCCTCCTTCCCTCCTTCCTGCCATCATTCCTTTCTCTTCCCCTCTTCCTTCTTCTTGTTCTTTCCTCTTTCCTCCTCGCCCCTCCCGTTTTTTACTTGCCATTCAACATCCTTCAAGAAGTGTCCCCTTTTGCCCTTTCGCAGTCTTCTCTCAAACCCCTGGGAGGCCCTTTCAGGGAGCCCCTTCAAGGAACCCGAAAACGGCGGGGCCCTGGTGGATATTGAAAGACGCAGATTCGCAGAAGGAGGGAAGGAGAACGACAGACACGGAGCAAGAGATAGAGAAACAGAAAAAGGAGAGAGAAGCAACTGTCCTCTCCAAGCTGTTTTCAGAGTGGCCCCAAAGACTGGGGTGGGCGTGAGTTCGCCCCTTGCCACTCGAAAGCCTCCCTTTCTTGAAAGAAACAAGAGGCAGGAACCCCTTCTGTCAAAGAATCCGTGTCAGAAGACAAAAGGATACTGCGATAGCCCCTCATTCGTATTTTAATTCCTCCCAAATGCTTTCGGCTCTTTTCTTGATAGATGAGTGGGTCCGTCCGCTCCGATTGAAATGAGAGAGTTTATTTTCTTAGAATGAACCGTTCCGTGTATTCTTAATCAGAGGTAGCCCTGCCTATGTTGAATACAGATGAGGGCGTTGTCCTGAAAGGCCCTCCTGTTCTAAGGAACACCGTGAACGATAGAACCCTTCATTTGAAAAGGAATCAACGAGTCCATCCAGTATTTCAATAAATGACAGGATTTCGTTGTTCTTCGGAATGCTATTGTCTTTAAGAAGCTTTCTTTCTCCTTCCTTTCGTTTTCGCTCTTCGTGCGCCCGCTTTCTGCACTCTCCCTTTCTTGTGTCCCTTTTGCGGCCCTTTCTTCCTCTGTTCCTTTTGTCATTAAGTAGGGGGGGTAGAAGAAGGGCAAGGTTAAGCAAGGAGAATGAAGGGAATGATATGATGGAAGGAGGACTTCTCCAGCTCCTCGTAACTACTTCTCTACATGTCTCTGTGTGGTTTTTCTTCTTGGCAATATGGGGGCTCTTGGAGGCCCCTGGGAGACGCTCTCTGAAGGCCGCCCGAAACTCTTGGGGCGGCTCAGAGGGGTCTGGAGTGTGTGGAAAGAGGCAGTGCGGGACCATGTCCAGAACAGGACCCATCGTTTGTACAGGGTCCGCCTCGTAAAGTCAGAAAGGATGAGCAATTGAACAGAAAACGCCGGGGAGCACCGGAGTGAGAGAGATGGAGACAGATAGAGAAGCAAAGAGAAGGAGACAACAATTAGGGAGAAGAGGAAGAAGGAAGACAGTGGAAGAGCGACAGATAGGGGAACAGGGTGAAGGAAACAAAAACAATGAAGGAGAGGAAGAAGGAAGCGATGGTGAAAAGAGGGCCGCTTGGAGAACAAAAAGGGGTCAAGCAGGACACTTGTTTTTGTTATCCACTGTTCCTTTTCCTCACCCCTTACACTTATGTCCCGAGCATTGCTCACGCCTTTCTTCCACGGTCTTTGTCCTTCATTTCTCCTCTCTATCTCTCTATCTTCCCTCTAGCTCTCCTTCCTTTCTTTTCCATGTTCGTTCTCCTCCTTGACCCCGCTCTCGCTTTTCTCGTGTCCAGCCCATGAGCCTTTCCTCTTCTGTTCCTTTTGCCATTAAGTGGGGGGATAGAAAAGGCAAGGTTAAGCAAGGAGAAGGAAGGGCATTATAAGATGGCGGACTATGATCTGTCTCTTTCTGCGAGGAAAGGAAGAGGTGAGGGAGGGGAGGAGAGGCAATGTCTCATGTCGAGCTGGGAGGGAGGGTTGGATGCTACTGGAAGCTCTAGCCTCTAAAGGCCCCTGCATTCGGGAGGCCCCTGAGATATAGCAACATTGGGATGGGATAGGGTATCTCTCGCTTCCTCTTCTGAGCCATGTTTCCTCACCCCGACGGCGGAGTCCTCCACGTGGGCGAGGGAAGGGACTCAGCTAGGGGTAAGGTAGTGCCCCTACTGAGACCAACTCCATACACTGAGGGGTGTCACCTTTTGTCACTTTGGTTGGTTACAGTTTGGTGGGCCTTTTATACTGATGGGGTGAGAGTGCCGCCAATTCTCTTAACGGCATCCGCACTCTTGCGGTCTTGCTCCACTGGTCCCGTGCCATTGGGTTTCTTTGTTCGGGGGAAGGTGTTGGGGGGGGGTGCTCATGGAGTGCCTTCGCCGCCTTCTCTCGAAGCGGTGTCGTGTCGGGCAGCTTCCTGGGTGGGCTGTCGGACGAAGATACTCTCGGTCAAGTTCTTCTCGAGGTTTTTGCGGTAACTTCACACCCAGAGTACCCTCACTCGCTTGTTCACATGCTGTTGCGAGTGTGTCGTCGTTTTCAGCCGGTTCGGAATCGGCGAAATCGGGCCTGTTGACAGCTTCTACGAAAAAGGCGGGTTCGTGGCGGGGGGAGGCGTCGATACGTCGTGGTCGGATTTTGCCTGTCAAGGGATTGGCTGGCACGACTAGCCGAAGGGTGCAGGGGGACACGATCCCCTTGTGGCGGTGTTTTGGCCACATGCCAACACCAATGGCAAGCCCGACCCCCCCTTGCTATGTTTCTGCTTTTTTGCCTGTTCGACAAGGGATGTGCCGGGACCTCTGTAGATCGATTTGACCGTAGGCGAACACTCGCTACGGATGCATTTTTGTTGTTTTTTTTTCAGATGGGTGAGCGGGAGGTGGGCGATTTGGATTTGCTTTTTCTCTTTGGTTTGGGCTTGTCGCTCTGCTGGTCCAGGTACGTGTATAGTCGCCAAACCAAACACCTGACCTGTCCTGTCCATTTTTCCTCATTTCTTCCTTGTTCCATCCTTTCTCACTCGATTTCGCCCCCCCCCCCTTCCCTCGCCTTGTTCCATGCCCTGTCCACATCCTTCTCAAACGAGAAAGCAAGAGAACGATGAGAAGGAGAGGTGAGAGGGACGAAAAAGGCAAGGAAATGAAGATTTCGCCCTGCCCTCTCTGTCACTTTTCTCATCCGCTTTCACCCCTTCCCTCTCATCACTCCATGCTCTATGCTAAGAAAGGAATAGGAGAGGAAGAGAGGAGTGGGAGGAAGAAGATTGGCAGAGGAAAAAGGGACTTCTTCCCTTTCATTTAGCTTTGGCTTACGGTATCCCAAACACCAAAATACAGATGGGTCTTTGGGAGGGGGGCTTGAAAATTCTACAGACTTTAGCAGAGCATATGAAATATTGAACTACTGGACCCCAGGGCCGAGTAAGCGCTCCAGCTGCTTAATCGGGTTGACGATGCCGGGGAACTCTCCCCGAGAATCTTCAATCCTGATCCTTCGGCCTCAAGGCCGATTGAGCGCTCCGCCTGCTTAATCGGCCCTGGGTTTGAAGATTGAACATGCCCGGGAACTCTCCCCGGAGCACCTTCAATCCTGGATTCTCAACCCTGGGCCGACTAGGCAGATGAAGTGCTTAATCGGCAGGGGTCTGGGGTTGAAGATACTCCTGGGAGAGTTCCCCGGCATATTCAATCTTCAATCTTCAATCCAAGGGCCGATTAAGCAGCAGGTGGAGCGCTTAATCGGCCCTGTGTTTGAAGGTTGAAGATTGAAGATGCCCGGGAACTCTCCCCGGAGCATCTTCAATCCGGGGAGAGTTCCCCGGCGTCTTCAATCTTCAATCGTCAAACCCAGGGCCGATTAAGCACTGTCTTGGCCCCCCCTTCACAAAACATATTATCTCTACTTTGTTGTCCAGAAGCAGATGTTGGCGCGTAAGGCCTTTTCACACCCGAAAACATCTCTCAGTCAGCAAAACGCAAAGAGAAAGTACGTAGAATAGGTGCCCACATCAAGTGTGTATATAGGATAAATGTATGGCGTATCAAATACCGATAGCGGAGAACGAACCATGAGACTCAGAAGTATTCGAGCGCATAGGGTAATGCGGAAAATCATTTACTTTAAGCCCCAGGGACACGAGAATACTGTGAGCAAATGTCCTTTCGCGATTTCCTGAGACCTTCCAACAGGCTGCAAGTAATTGCTCGCAAGTATCTTGCTTTTTCATTCTCAATGCTTCCCACAGGTCTCCCATCATGGTTATCATTTGTCAAGGATGATGCTTATTCTCCAATTATCCGCAAGACCCACAGGCGCTTAAAGTCTTACGTAATACTCGTCCAAAGCAACAGGATATCACATCCTGACTACAAAAAGTATACGAAACCTTGGTTTATGTTGTGCGTCTCGTAAGAAGAAATGACATAGCGTGCTACGGGAACTGTGCTGTTAAGCCTTTATATAGCGAGGGTTTAGTGGTTTAGAGTTGAAGGGGAAGGCCAGAAAGTCTTTTCAGATGCCTCGCTGTTTTATTTTTTGTCACCGTGTTTTAGGCGGTTGTACGTCTCGTAGGAATAAATGGTTTCTGATATAGCATGCTACGGGAACTGTGCTGTTATATCTCAATGTACCGAGGGTTTAGGGTGGTTTAGAGTTGAAGGGGTAGGCCAGAAGGTTTTGTTTAGCTACTTTGCTGTTAGATTTTTGTTTTCATTCTTTTCACCTTTTCACCCTTATCTTATCTTCATCTCTTCTCTCTCTCTCTCTCTATCTTCTTCTTCTTCTTCTGCTGGGCTTGCAGTTCTCCCTTCCTCTCTGTCATTTCTGCGTATTGTTCTTTCCGTTCTTGCTTCTCTTTCTATTTCTCCACTTTCCTTCCTCTCCTTCCTGCTTCTTAGCTTTCCACCAGAAAAAGAAAATGAAAGAACGGCAAGCTCGTCTTGGTTTATCACTGATCACCAATGAGACAGGAGAGAAGAACAAGGAATAGAGCAATGAAGTCGAGGAAGGGGCAGATGATGAGAGCGAGGGCGTCTTGCTTTCCCTGAGCTTTCGGTTCCTTTCATTTGTCCTTTCTTCTTATGAAGAGAAAAGGGAGAAGAGCAGAGGATGAAGGCAAGGGAAGAGAAAACGTGTGAGCCGAGCGAAAGAGGAGTTCTCCCTTCCTGTCCCCACCATCTGCCTTCATCCTATCTTTTCCTTTTTGTTCTCTGTTGTCCTTATTCTCCGCAGAAAGTTTTGGAAAGGAGGGGAGGAAGGAAAGAGGGGAGGGGAGGGATGAGAGAGCAAGAGATGGCAGACAGAGAGAGAGAGAGAGAGAGAGAGAGAGAGAGAGAGAGAGAGAGAGAGAGAGAGAGAGAGAGAGAGGGAGAGAGAGAGAGAGAGAGAGAGCGAGACAGAGCGAAGAAGAGAGAGAGAGAGAGGGAGATTAACAAAAGAAAAATCTTGAGAGGGAAGGAAAGGAGAGATAAACACATCGAGATGAAGTGGTGTTTTCCCTTTCCCCTTCCTTGGTGTTATATCAGGTAAACAAAAACAATACTAATAGGAAAAGGCTAAAAGCGGCTGAAACAACAATATGGTCATGGGAATATTTATCAACAAAAGAGTATATTATCGTCTTAATTAAAGCAACACACTTGAGGGCGCTCAGGGTTTGTCATTTCCAGCAGCTCCTGTAGTTAGCGTTATTTATGTTATTATTGATTTTTTTAAAGTAGTATATTTATCGCAAACACCAGACCCTTAGACGAGGGTTGAATGGAAAACGGAATGAGAGGTAGGTGGCGAAGCCCTAGGAAAATAAGAGATGTGATGCCAAACATGGGAGCCCTGAGCCGTGAACCGAACTAGCCCTAAGCCATAAATTTTGCCTTAAACCTAAACCCCACAAATTGTATGTGTGAATTGAACCGTTTAAATAGCAAACAAAAAGGAAGTGCCAAATAGACCCTAAAGGTCCATGCCACTTAGGGGTTTAGGGGTCTAGCGGTTTATGGGTTTAAGGGTTTAGGGGTTAGTGAGTCTAACAAACATCATCCACCTTTCAGCACTGCAGGGAGGGACAGAGTGACATGAGTGCATGCAGAATGTACGTCAGCGTGGATGAGAGGTCTTTAGGGTGTAGGGTTGAGGGTTTCGGGTAAGTTTAGAGTTTACCTAAGCCCCATCCCCGGTTGTCATTCCTCCTCAGCAGCACAGACTTCATGTGCTCAAGTCGGTGGGCAGAGAGCATTGGCTTCGGATATATGGTGGAGGGGATATGTTTCGAAACGGACGCAATATGCCAACTCCTTTGAGAGACAGCTAAACCAACCAAATCCTCAAATTCCAAGTCTTAAGCCGCCCCCTGAGCACAAAAAAACACTTACCAAAGCCATCTTTCCACCCACCAAAGAAGTCGCCAAAGCACCTGAGGGCAACAAACGCCCTAGAACCATCGAACGCTCGCAGCCCTAGACCCGAAAGAACTCGAAAAGCCCTAAACCCTAAGCCCTAAACCCTAAGCCCGACACCCTACACCCTACACCCCAAACCCTCAACCCTAAACCCCTGATCGGCTCCTGGGAGCTCCGCCGCCACCGATCCGCCTCGGCGGCCTGCGGAAGTCACGTCTTCTGAGGACTTGCCTTTGGGGGGCTTGTTGAGGTGTAACCCTAAACACTAACCCCTAAACCCTAAACCCTAAACCCTGCACCCTAAACCCGAAACCCTTGTAGGGCTTAGGGTTTAGGACTTAGGGTTGAGGGCTCTTTGCAAGGTATGCAGGTCTTGAGTGTTTTGAGGATTTTAAGATTTTGGTGTTTTAGGGCTTTTTGCGTTTGACGTGCTTAACGGTCTTGGCTGTTTGGTTTAGGGGCGGGTTGTAGGGACTAAAGGTTTTGTTTAGGCATAATTAAGGGTTGAGGGATGCGCAGAGGGGCTTTAGGGGTTCTGGGGCCGGGGGGGTTGATTTGGGTTTAAGACTGGCTCATGCGCTCTCGAAGCAGCAGAACAAATCTTGAAACGGCCTTCTCCACGTGAACAAAAGGGTTTAAGGGGTATTTCATAGTATGTCCCAAGATAGGGCTACCCGTAATCCAGCCCCAAGATACGATAATCCAAGTCTTGCAGCCCCCTAGTGAAGAAGAGGTACCTTCCCCTCTTCTGCCAGATCAACCGATATGTAAAGAATGTAGCAGCGGCAGTCCATTCTCATCCTTTCTCTTTCTGTCCCGAAACCACGAGCTAAAAACCCTAAAGCTCAAAAATACCGTATACTCCCTAATCCTTAAAGCCAGAGACCCCCTAGGACCCGAAGTCACAAGCCCTGAATGTTACAACCTTAAACACCCCTAAACTCTAAACCCTTAACCCTAAATCCAAAACCCTAAACCCTAAAACCCTGAACCCTAAACCCTAAACCTTTCCAAGACAGCTGCCTTCTCGGCGCACTTCTGCACGAGGGCAGCGTGCGACCTGGCAAAGAGGGATGGGCCTTAGGATTTAGGGGTTTCAAAGGGTGAAGGGTGAGGGTGTAGGCAGGTTAGGGTTCGGGTTTATAGGGTTTAGGGTTTAGGGTTTAGGGTTTAGGGTTTCATGATTCAGCAATTATAGGATTGAGGGTTTCGGGTATTTGGGGCTTGCAGGTTCCTGGGGGTTGGGATGTCAGCCTCGGGGTTGTTCGGATTTATGGCGTGTAGGGCTTAGGGTTTGTAGGGTTTAGGGTTTAGGGTTTAGGGTTTAGGGTTTAGGGTTTAGGGTTTAGGGTTTAGGGTTTAGGGTTTAGGGTTTAGGGTTTAGGGTTTAGGTTTGTAGGGCTCATGGGTTTGGGCTTAGAACCTTGAAGTCAGACTGGCAAACCTGCGCGCCAGCCAAACCCAACACACCAAGACCCTAGGCGAGACACTCCCAGGCCCCTGCGGGCCCCAGGACATCTCTTGAGTTTAGGGTTTCACCTGCACCCCCCCAACTACCCTTTCATAAAGGGGGCTGATCATATACCCGAGTATGGTTAAAGGGCAGTTGGGGGGTGCTGGTAGGGTTCTGGGTTTAGGGTTTAGGGTTCGGGGTTTCGAGCTTGCGCAGAGGGAAGATGGAAGCTTCAGTAGAACAAGCAGCAGTCCAACAATCGATCCCGCACGGGCCTCGTGTCTGCATCGGTTGCCTCGTCGGCATCAAACAGGGCACTAGACAGCCCCAAACCCCTAAACGATCTCTTGTAACAGCGGCCAAACACTCTGGCCAAGTCTGGCAAGCACATGCGCGCATTTGAAGAATCATCTTACTGCGACTTCAACTTCAGGGTTGGGGGGTTTGGGGATTTGGGAGTTTTGGGGTTTGGGGGTTTGGGTTTAGGGTTTGGGGGCGTAGGGTTTAGGGTTTAGGGTTTAGGGTTTAGGGTTTGGGGGGGTAGGGTCTAAGGTCAACTACACAACATGCCTGACCTTCTATAGTCCATGTGCCGCTCTGCTCCGTCTAAGGGCTCCTATACTCCTAAAGCACTGGCTCGCCCTCGCGTCTGACCCGAAGAAGAGCTACCGCTATGGCCTAAGCCCTCTAAACCCTGAACCACAAACTCTCAACCCTTAACTCTTAACCCTGAAGCCCTCAACCCGACCCCTCAAAACCCGCAACCCGCAACCCCAAACCCAACTCCCCCCAATCCACCTGCGGAGGGCTTTCGTGAGGTGTATCGCTTACACCTCAGAGAGGACCAGCAGAATATGCAACACCCTAATTAGAGATGCTAGGACTGCTGCTGGCTTGGGGGGCCCTAGAAGAAGTGCATTTCGACATGGGTGCTTTAGGGCTTCTGGATTTTAGGGCAAGATGGGGTTGTTTGGGGTTGTAGAGGGTTATACGTATGGCACATCGACCTCTACAAAGGAAGTGTTGAACATGCACTCCAAATCAACCCCGAATGAAGGCCCACAGTTTAGTGTTTAGGGTTTAGTCCCCCCAGGCCCCTAGGCTGCGGGACGGATTGAGACAAACTGCGTCCTGACCTGTCAGGAAAGCCTAAGCCCTAAACCCTAAACCCGAAACCCTAAACCCTAAACCCTTAGGAACTCTTGGCCGGCCATGTTGGTGAACATGTCTAGACTTTGGGGCAGCCTAGCAAAGACTCAGCAACTTTCCCGTCAAACCTCTTCCTTAGAGAGCACAATCATCTCTCTGGATTAAAACACCCTAAGCCCCAACACCATAACACCAAACAGAAAAACTTCTAAACAGCCAACTCGGCCCCTGTCAGTATTCTTGTCAAGGTCGGCAAACCAGGATGGACACCAATTTTCTTTTGGCGAGCTTTGCATAGCACGGCTGACCTGATAGCTCAGGAATCCTTGGCGAGCCAGTGCTGGGAAGCTTTAGACTTCGATGGCGGTTTAGGGTTTAGGGTTTAGGGTTTAGGGTTTAGGGTTTAGGGTTTAGGGTTTAGGGTTTAGGGTTTAGGGTTTAGGGTTTAGGGTTTAGGGGCTTACAGCTAGGCACTCCGATGGGCTTCGGGCTTAGAGGATGGGGTTTTGCGTCAGGGTTTTTCAGTCTGAAGTTGGTTGCGCTAACAAAGTATGTGTATAGATGTACATCTAGGCGTGTAGAAGCAAGCATATATATATATATATAGATGTAAGTATATGTGCACATGTAACTGTCTACCATTCATTTAGGCGCATTTCCCTAAATCGGTCACCCTAAGCTCTGGAACCCAGACTGCCAAGAGGCCCAGAAGCTCCGCGTCGGTGCGCAGATTTTTGAGATCCCAGGGCGAGAGCAGCACCTCGGAGGGAAGGAAGGCGATGTTTCTAGGGTTTAGGGTTTGGGGTTTGGGGTTTAAGTTTCAGGGTTCTAGGGGTGGGTTTCGGGTTTAAGGTTTTAGGGTTCTAGGGGGTCAGGCTTCTGGGCAAGGAAGGCGAGGTTTCTAGGGGAGGCTTCAGGGTGTTGGGTTTACATTTTTTGTACCTAGGGCGGAGAGAACTTGGGGTGAAGGGCGTTACATATTTATATATATATATGTATATATATCTCTCTCTCTATCTATCTATCCATCCTATATTTTCCACATGCCTACACATACATATAATTATAGACAATTACATATACGCATACGTTTTTTCGGTGCTTTTTGGGTAATGACGTGCAAGTAGTGCAAAACGCATGTTCTGTACTATTCGCACGGGTTTTCACACAGAATCAGACATCCCGAAAAAGTACGTCGGCGTACATGCTCAACATGTCATCTTTGTCGGTATTTACGAGTGTTTTCCGAGGAAGAAAAGAAACCTAGATCATGCCGGGGGGGCGGGGGTTGACCATCTGCATGTTTATATATATATATATATATTATATGTCTATACTTTTTACGTGTCTGTACTCTGTACACATGTGCACATATTGGCTATTTGGGCCATAGTGCAGTCGACAGGTTTCGTGGGCTGCGTTACAGGAGCGTCCTGCAGTCGGGGCGCTGTCCGGTAACCCAGCTCGCGGAGAGTGTGGTGGCGGACGCGGCGCGAGATTGGCCACGTCACCAAGTCCAGATCGATCACCAGAGCTGACCTTGTCCAGGACTGCTGGAGGGAAGGATTGGGTTTCGGGTTCACGGTATGTATGTAGAAATATATATAGGCGCTTATCGGGCTCATTTACAGAGGGTTTACAGATTTCAAGAAGTATCTTCGCCCTATCCTAGGCTGAGCTACGGGGCGGCAGAGTCCAGCTCTTGGTAGGGTTTAGGGTCGAGTGTAGGGGCCTCAAAAATTAGAATAGGGTTTTGGGGTTTAGTATGGTATAACTAAAGAGGGACCAGAAGGGAATACTATCAGTAATTCTTCTGAACCCTGTACTAGGGCATAGGCACTGCCCACATCTCACAGTCCGCCCGAAAACCCCGAGCTTCTCAAAAATCCGCTAACGCAAAGTATTAGAGGGCCTTTATGGGTTTCATGAGCTTCGTAGGGCTGTTAAGGGCTTAGTGCTAGGACTTTATAAGGCCCAGCAGGGGTTAGGTTCAACAGACCTAGACCATCCTGTTTGGAGGGTAAACCGGCTCCTGAAAAAAACGCTTATTTTAGGGTTTAGGGTTTAGGGTTTAGGGTTTAGGGGTTTGCCTACACCCCTCAACGCTCCCAAGGCGTTCGTCATCTTTCTGGGGCTACGGCTTCTCGTGAAAGAAGTCAACCACAAAGGGGCCCACAGCGGCTTGCACTCTCCTGGGACACTGGAAGCCCTAAACCTTACACCCTACAGTAAACTCTAAACCCTGAACCCCTAACCCCAAACCCTAAACCCTGAACCCCCCCCCCCCCCCCCCCCCCCTCCGATTTGCTTTGGCAGTCTCTGGGAGCCCAATCCCCCGTCACGAGCTTCAGTTCGAAGGTTTTGGGCTTCGGGGAGCCCAGGCTTCTTCAATTGAGGAAGAGAGCTTACATGACATAGGGTTTAGGGTTTAGGGTTTAGGGTTTAGGGTTTAGGGTTTAGGGTTTAGGGTTTAGGGTTTAGGGTTTAGGGTTTAGGGTTTAGGGTTTAGGGTTTAGGGTTTAGGGTTTAGGGTTTAGGGTCATTGTGACAAAGCCATGAAGATGTCTTTGGTTTTTTTGGGTGGGAACAGTGGGAATGGGCGTATCGCAACTTCTGAGCGCAGTTAACAGAATTCGGGAAGGGCCTAACTGAGAAATTAGAGCACGATACATGGCGAGTCAAACCAACTCCGTGGTCGCCTTCTCGTTAAACCCTGAACCCGACACCTAAACTCTAAACCCTCTAAACCCTAAACCCTTTGTCGCTGGCCCACTATCTGGCACATCACCATCTGGACCATCATGCTGCCAAGCATGGTATTGTCTCTTTAGGAACCTAATCACCTGTCGCAATGCTTGCTCAAAGCAGGCTGTTGGCTTGGACTGTCCCTGCGAAAGAATGGACATCCATCGACTGAGGTCAGGCCTTGACTGACCCCACCATGCAATCCGGCCCAGTACTGCTCGGTATCTGGCTGCTCTTTCATGCTCTTTCGGGTTAAACCCTAAGCCCTACGCCCCAAAGCCTATAAGTCCTAAACCATCAAATCCCCAGACAACACACTAAATCCTACACCTTCGCAGCACCCCCAACTACCCTGTAACCATAATTGTAGGGTATGATAGCCCCCTTTGTTTAAGGTAGTTGGGGGGTGCAACCCTAAACCCTAAACCCTAAACCCTAAACCCTAAACCCTAAACCCTAAACCCTAAACCCTAAACCCTAAACCCTAAACCCTAAACCCTAAACCCTAAACCCTAAACCCTAAACCCATCCCAAACAGATTCCCGTAAAGGCTCGGAGACTCCAAATCCGGCTGGCCGGGAAACGGCTGGCGCCACACCCGCGCAACCTCCGGACTGCAAAAACGCACACACACACACACACACAAAGGTGTAGGGTTTAGGGTTTAGGGTTTAGGGTGTAGAGTGTAGGGTTTAGGGTTTAGAGCAGTTTAGGGTTTAGAGTTTCTCTGGATACTTGTAACTCTATTGATAAGCCTACATATAACCTACTTAGAGGACTTAGGGGCCTTATAAGTACAGCTAGAAATGGGGTTAGAAGTACCCATGAACCTCCAAGCAGAAACCTTGAACATAAACCTACCGTAGTCGTTTCATGGTCGAGCAAGGGATTCTGGAGGCGTGCGCGGCATCGTGGGATTTTGGGCTTGTGGTCGTTGAGGGCTTTTGAGGGTTTGGGGTCTGGGGCTTAGGACCTTTGAAGGCATTTAAAAGGGCATTGGAAGTGTTTGGGGGTATTGGCTGTAAGGATGAGGGGTTCAAGGGATAGAAATACCCCAAAAAGGGCTTATGATGCGGATCCACCCCTCTGTAGCGAGCTAACATACAGGTGCACTGTGCACGTTGCAGGTGCGCAGCAAGACAGAAAGAAAGCAAGAAAGAAAGAATGAAAGAAATAAGTAGGAAAGAAAGAAACAAAAAAAGGAAGGAAAGAAGGAAAGGATAAAGGAAGAAAGAAATTCAGAAAGCAAGAACGAACAGCACCCTGACAGTCAAGACCCCAAAAAGGGGTCCTAACTTAAAAATATATTCGCACGCAAAAAGCTTGCTAGGTTCTGTGTGCCCCTATGATATGGCTTTCCATAATACGGAGCCTTCTATATGTACGGGTACCCCCCCACACACGGCTCATGAAAAGGAGAGCCCGAAACCTTGAACCCTGAGCCCCGGCCGAAAACTCCACAAGAGTCCACCAGAGCCGCCGATCCCAATCCATGGACCTCCAACTAGGCTGCCCAGTAACCTAGGCTTAAAAAGGGTGCACTTTTTTTTGCTTAAAGGGGTTTATAAGGGAATCTAAACCTCCCAAATAGGGAATAAGGGTACTACTGGGCATCCCAGCCAAGTAGGGTTTGGGTTTGAGTGTTGATTGGGTCTAGCGGTTCATCTGAGTAATGCCCACCTGCTTGTGCTGCGGGGAGGCCGCCAGCCTCTGCGCCTGCCACTTTGGTATGCAGGGAAGGACGAGGGTGCAGCTCAGGATTAGCTGCACGATCCAGGTTGTGTCCGAATCGCCACGCCATGCCTACTTCTGAGGGCGGCACAACACTATGAAACCCGACTGCTTATGAGAGACAGGCGGGGGAACAGACGACACACAGGTGACTGTCGTTTGCCCCTACGTCTATGTGGGCGGAGTCACAGTCTACATACACACGACACGCAGGCGACGACTCATGAGTTCACCCAGGGGCGTGCCAGCAACTGACAACTAGGGCTTAACCGCAAAACCGAAGAAGACAAGTGTGAGAAGTGAGAATGGCTCATACAACGGGCCAGATGAGCGGGGGGGCCAGGGCTCAGGAAACGATGGAGGTCAGTTTAGCCGCGGCTAGGGATTAGGTTTCAGGGATCCTGGATTGGTTTGTGTGAAATCAACCAGCGGCAGCGGCTCAAACACAAGAGCGAAGAGCAGAGACACACACGACATCGCTAAAACGTACATGGAGGTATGCATCATCCGTGCGACCTGCACGCAAGAACCCAGCTGCCGCAATCTAGCAAATTGAGACTAGTAGTTCTAGTAGTGTTAGTTCTGGTGACACTGAAACCCTAACCCCTAACCCTCACCCCTAAGCCATGAAAAGCCGTCAACCCCAAAAAAGACCAGCGCCCCCAAACCCGAAACAAACCCTAAACCGTGATGATCTCCTGAGAACCCCGAAAAACCCAAACCGATGCAAACCCTACGCCCGAACAAAAACCGAAAACCCTGACGCCAGGGCGTGGGCAAAACGAGGGATGTTGCTTACTAGTACTACGACGACTACTTGGAGGTTCATGGGTGCTTATAATAAGTACACCCCCCCCCCCCAATTATCAGTCAACTTATCACCTACTTCGGAAGTACAGTGATGAATTGAGGCTCGAAGTACCCTGAACACTAGAGTTGGCTCCAGCAACCATATGCATGTAGAATTCAACACGCGTCACATGACTCATACTTTCGAACCAAGCAAGCAAGCAAGTACCCTGAACCTCCAAGTACTACGACTTCGCTGCAGACCTACTCGGGTGCCTCATCCTTGGCCGCCGCGGCGGCAGTCCGGCGCAGGTCGTCCTCCTCCACTCCCAAGAAGGCCAGGACCTGGTGTAGGATTTAAGGGTTTGCGGGTTTTTAAGATTGCAAGGGTTTAAGGGTTCAACAGGTTGAAGGGTTTAAGGGTTTAAGGGTTTAAGGGTTTAAGGGTTCAACAGGTTTAAGGGTTGAAGGGTTGAAGGGTTGAAGGGTTTAAGGGTTTAAGGGTTTAAGGGTTTAGGGGTTTAGGGGTTTAGGGTCTAGGGTTTTGAGTTCAGGGACTTTGGGGCGACCTTAGGCTTCAGTTTGAAAGGCTGCGTGAGTTTAGGGGTCCCTAAACCCTAAACCCTAAACCCACCCTAAACCCTAAACCCTAAACCCTAAACCCTAAACACTAAACCCTAAACCCTAAACCCTAAAACCAAAACCCTAAACCCTAATCCTTTGGCTTGGTGTGCTCAGCGTTAGGGTGCGGGGCCTTCTCTAGCATGACGCTGCTCTAACAATCGTAGCAACACACTCAAGGTGAAAACCCAAGAGGCTTACCTGTGGGACTCTATTTACCTGCCGTTTAGTAGTAACTACCCCTTAGTTAGTAGGTATAACCCACTAAACCTTGGCTGCTCTTAGCAGGGTAGCTATAAATTTTATTTTTAGCTGCCTTGTTTCTTAACCCAATAAACCCAAAAAGGCTAACGATGTAAAGTTACAGTAAAGCACCACAAAGAAACTGTAGGTAAAGAGACTTCCAGGTCATCGTTTGGCTCCAAGTGGCATCGTTGAGCTTGATGAGGGCGATGGTCGACCCGACCAGCGATGGATCTTGAGAGCAGTGCTTCAGGATGCCGTCGAGCACCTGCTGCGGGTTTAGGGTCTAGGGTTTAGGGTTTAGGGTTTAGGGTTTAGCCCCCACCAGCAAACCTTGAGCATTGAGACAGCTTGCTTCACAACGAAAACATGATCAGAGACTCAAGTAGGTTCCCTTCTTCTTGCCGTCTCCGGCACGTAGCGGTATTTATGCGAGAGCTCCAGCGCACACCTCGCACACGTCAAGAGCATGAGCTGGGGGTGTGGTGCTTTCAGAATGCAAGCTAGAGGGGATTCAGTAGAGAAGCACATGGTTGATAGACGATGCAAGGCGATCAAGCCCCTACCCCTCCAAAGAGACCCTCACCCGCTCACTCACTCACTCACTCACACTCTCTCTCTCTCTCTCTCTCTCTCTCGCTCGCCTTTCTGGGCCCCCAGCCACAACACCAGTGCCCAGATCTCAAGGGTTCTCCTAAGTGTTTCGGGCTCCCAGTGCGGCAGGAGGTGCAGCGCCCATGCCACGTCGATGTCCGCACGTGGGTCAGATTCTTGGGCTTCTGCTGCATACTGGGCCTCTGCAAGGGCCAGCCAAGAAGTCCTAAACCCCTCCGTTCAGGGTTTTAGGGTTTAGGGTTTAGGGTTTATAGGGTTTAGGGCGCTAGGTGTTGCCTGGATTTCTGGCTCAAGGGCTTGGGGCCCCAAATGGAGTTTAGAGGGCGGGAGGGGGGGGGGTCAACACCCTCTGCACGAACCCCACTCTGTGACTACTACCTCATTTTTGGCGTAGGGTTTCGGGGCTTGGGGCTTAGGGTCTAAGAGGTCTGGGCCTGATATGTGATTGAGGTGAAGCTGGTAGAAGCGTTCAGGGAGGAACCTGCCACCCCTCTCCCCTCCTCCCGCGACTTTTTCAGGGTTTCAGGCTTGGAGGCAGGGCTGTTTGGTAACGAGGAAGCTGGCATCTGATGCAGTCCAGGTTCCAGGTTTGACCGCGTTGGGTGCAGCAAGCTATCTGGGGGATTCCGAAATTAGGGGTACCTTCTTGGGGTTCCTTACTACAAAAGGGAAAATTACTATTTGAAATTAGGGGTACCTTATTCTTGGGGGTCCTTACTATAAGGGAATCTTACTATTTGGAGGGGTCTATCTTAAGGGTCCCCTACTCCCATCTGCGGCCCACGTTCAACTTGTCGACTGCTAGAACTCTACAAAATTGTGCTGCTAGAGCGCTGTTCACCCTAAAGCCCCTAACCCGAAGCCAGGCCAATCCTTCAAAACCTCAAGGATCCCAGGCCCCCTAAGCGCCTAAACTCCGAACTGACACTTTTAGGGCTTTTTGGGCTTACGGCTCTCCCTAAACCCTAAACCCTAAACCCTAAACCCTAAACCCTAAACCCTACACCCTAAACCCTAGGGCTGAGGGTTCAAGCTCAAGATGCTGCAAGGACCCCGAAGATTTCCACGGGTGATGTCACGCCACTCAGGGCCAGGGCGAAGAGGAGCCTTGCAGGGTTTAGGGTTTAGGGTTTAGGGTTTAGGGTTTAGGGTTTAGGGTTTAGGGTTTAGGGTTTAGGGTTTAGGGTTTAGGGTTTAGGGTTTAGGGTTTAGGGTTTAGGGTTTAGGGTTTAGGGTTTAGGGTTTATGTATGGGGTTTGTGTCCGGGGTTTAACCGGTTTTTTCTTTTGCTTTTGAAAGAAATGTTTTTGTGATGGCAGGCTTGGAGAGGCCTTGGTGTAGGGGTGGGAAGGGGGGGGGGGGGGGGCAGGGGGTGGGGGGTGGGGGTGCTCCCGAACTACCCGATGTCAGGCCAAGGGGTACAGGGGGTTGGTATGGAGATGTTTTGGGGTGGGGTGGGTGGGTGGGTGGGGGACGTGCTTGGGCCCTGTCGAAATTGTAAGTTCGGATTGAAACACAAACAATTTCCATTTATCTAGGGTTTAGGGTTTATGGTGGCTTCAGGGTTTAAGGCTCCCGGATTTGGCTTTTTGGGGTGAAGGGTGTAGGTCCCGAGTAGCATCGGAAAACAAACAGGGGGACCCTTTTTGCTGTTTAAAGGTGTTCATAAGGGAATCGAACACTCCCCCCCAAAAAAATGAAGAAAAAGGGAATAAGGGCCGACTCTGTGTCCTAGCAAACAGTATGTTCAAAGGACCCTGGCTTTCGAACTGTGTTGCTGGTGACGTAGCGGGCTCAATGAGGAGTCGGGAAGCAATAACGGCTAAACCCCTAGTGGCCGGACTCACAAAAATGCCCCCAGCCCTTAAAACCTTAGCAGTCCTACGCTTAGCCTCCAAACCCTGAACCCTTACGACCTCGTATAATCCTAAAGGTCCTAATCACTGAATGGTCGGGGTTTTGTGGGAAACCTGCTGGCCTCGCGGTATCGCGGCGCGTAAGCAGCCCGAGTTGCGGCGTCATAGCTTGGAGGAGCTCCTGGGAAAAGAAAGGGACAAGGAGAAGAATTCGGAGGGGTGGGTGGGGTCGGGGAGGTTAGGTTATCCAGTGATCCGGAAGCCCAAAACACCATAAACCCGTAGCCTTGCCGCCCAAAAGCCCAAAGCCGTGACCCTTCAACCATGAACCTTACGCGATTCATGAAGCACGCTAGATGCCCGAGTAACCTTGAAACCCCGTCAGCCCCAAAATCCGATGAACCCTGCACTAACTCAAAAGGCCCGATGATTCCTACAAAACCCTGGAAGCCCGGCAATCTGCCCTTGAGAGCCTGAGCGTCTTATGAACCCTAAACCCTGAACCCTAAACCCTAAACCCCCTAAACCCCCTAAACCTCCAAAGCCCTAAACGCCTAAACCTCGATAATCACCCCCAAACAACCCTATGAACGTCGATGAACCCTAAAAACTCTTCAAACCCCTTAGTAACCCTAAACCTGAGACCCCCACACCCGAAACGCAAACCCTGTAACCTGAGCTCTTTTGGCCCTCAAAGCCCTATGAACCCTAAACCCTAAACCCTAAACCCTAAACCTAAACCCTAAACCCAAAGCCCTAAGCCCTAAGCCCTAAACCCTAAACCCCAAACCCCTAAACCCAAACCCAAAACCTTTTTTGACTGTCCAAGCCCTCTGAACCCGAATAAGGACGCCAGGTCACGTCCACATCGCGCTGCGCCAGGAAGCGCAATCTTGCAAGCCTTGGGCTGGAGGAGTGTGGGGTTTAGGGTTTAGGGTTTAGGGTTTGAGCTTTAGCGGTTTAGTGGTTTAGTGGGTTGATGGTCTAGGGCTTAGGGGGTTCGGGGTTTATGCTCTGTCTGCGTAGGAGCCTGCTCCTTGGCCCCAACAACCTTTGCCTGCCAGAGGCTTCAGGGCTCCGCAACTTAGTTGCAAAAGGAGATCCCAACTTCCTACTATTTGCTTAAGAACCACCCGAAAAAATCTCTATATTACCTTATAAGGAAGAATATTTCTTTTCTTTTGGGGGGGGTTCTTAAGCAGTTCGTAGCTTAAGGGCCACTTGCAGTGCGGACCCAGGCGCGAGTGACTGATGGACACAAGCTGAGTCGGCGAGAAGGACCAGAGGCTGCCTCTGTAGCCCTAAACCCTAAACCCTAAACCCTAAACCCTAAACCCTAAACCCTAAACCCTAAAACACTAAGGACTTAAACCAAGTCCCAAGAGTTGGACTCCATAACTATCATATGACTGCAAGAGAATTTTAATGTCAGGGTAACCAAAGAATCTAATTAGGGTTTGGGGTTGAGGGTCTAGGGTTGACGGTTTAGGGCTAAAGGTTTAGGGAACTTAGTGACGAGGGTTAGACGCAATTCGGTGACCCAACTGAAGGCACTCATAGCTCAGGACTCGTAACCCTAAATCCTAAACCCTAAACCCTAAACTCTAAAACCCTAAACCCCAAACCCTAAAGCCTCGAGCCGGTGTGGACTGAATGTTTTTCACGTCTGCTGAACTAAGGGCGGAAAAGCTTGTTGAGAAACTGTTCTCGAGACCTTTCTCGAACCTGAGTCCTGAAACATCTCAACACACCCCGTTTAGGGTTTAGGGTTTAGGGTTTAGGGTTTAGGGTTAGGGCCCGTATCGTGCTGGGTACCTGAAGAGTCCTTAATGACGAACCAATCGCATTTTGGGGCTCTTCGGGAAAGGGCTTTGGGGCGTTTAGCGGGCCCTGAACGCAATCTAACGCAGGGGCCTGGATAATTAGATCAGGGTTTTGGGGGTTATCACAGTATAATTATAAAGGTCGTAATTATAAAGGGACTGTAAGGGAGCACTATTAGTAAATATTCCGACCCCAATAGTCTGGCCCCTTCTTGAGTATCCTGGATCTAAGGGCCCTTATCATGGAAGAAACGGGCCCCGATGCAGGATTCGTCACCCCCCCCCCCCCCCAAGCTGCCGCTCTCTCCAAAGGAAGAAGTGCTCCAAATAGATTGTGAACATACAACCACCAAGGCCCATATTGTGTGGAAGTGGTTCTAACATCACGGAAACACGGGCGACAAAGCAACGCGGCTGAGTGCATCCAGTTGCGAAAGGTGAGCTGGCAAAGCCTTGGCTGCTGCCAGTTGCTGTGTCCTAACCCATTCCTAACCCTGAACCCTAAACCCCAAAACCCAAACCCCAAACCCTAGCCCTAAACCCCTCATTATAAAATCCGATCCTGTGGTGACCACCACCCACGCAGCCAAAAGGCCAACCTTCATCCCAAGGGTTGAGGTTTAGGGTGAACCCTGAACTATGCCTGAAGGCTCAGGGAATTTAGCAAGTAGGTAAGAAGTAAGAAGTGAGCCTGTGTAACCCAACTTCGGATACTTAACAGCACCCACACTAAGTTCCGCCTTTAGACAATGACACTTTGAGCGCGCCCAAGCATTCCTGAGCCCAGAAGAGCATGGATTCCGAGCTGAAAGCCCCTGAAATCTCTGGCGCCAGAGGGTTTAGGATTTAGGGTTTAGGGTTTTCTAAATAGTTTAGCGGTTTAGGGGTTTAGGGGTTTAGAGGTTTAGGGATTTCTAAATAGGGAAGCCCTCCACCTCCAACATCACTTCGCTAAGGAGTATTCCTTTCAAGAGGATCAAGCCGCTAAGGACATCTGTCTTCAGGTATATTTCTAAACTAAGGGCGCTTGGGCCTAAACCTTCTAATTTCTTTAAAGTGATATGGGGGCCTCCATGGACTATTTCTTGGCTGCACTTAGGAGGGTAGCAAAAAACTAAATTTTTAGCGGCCTTATTAAGAAACCCAATAAACCCAAAAAGGCTAAGGATCTAAAGTTACAGTAAAGAACCACAAAGTACTTGAGCTCGGAGGCTTGCGGATGATGGTCGCGCGCATCTGGCCAAGCCTCACTTCCACGGGGTGTTTAGGGTTTCTAGGATGACTGAGGGTTTTAGGGGCTTTCGTGTTTTTTTCTTAGGGTTTCTAGGGCTTCTAGGGCTTCTAGGGTTTCTAGGGTTTCTAGGGTTTCTAGGGTTTCTAGGGTTTCTAGGGTTTCTAGGGTCACTTCCATTCGGCTGCTTCTGGGTTTAGGTGTGGGGGGCTCTGACGGGTTTCAAACGGGGCCTTGGAAGTAGATGTACAAACATGTACATGTCTAAACATGTGTTTGTACGAATGTTCTCTATATATATATATATTATAGATATTATCCACACACACACACACACACTGGTACACAAATTAAAGCATCTTGATGTGGCTTGTTTGTGGCGGCCGTTGTCGTCAAGATGTCGACACCAAACCCTGGACTCTTAACTAAGGTCCAAGTTGCTTGGCCAAAACTTCCAAGATCCCAGTGACGTCACGTGTGGACAGGGCCTCGTCCAAGATATCCTGCTCCCAGCTTATTTAGGGAGAATTAAGCCTCATTCAGGTCATTTAGGGGGGGAATCTAGGGGGTTAGTAGCTGCCTGTTTCGTTTATCACCTCATGGGCTGGCTTTTTTTGGGCATCTGCGCTTTTCGCCATGGGGTTCGAAGCACGAGATCCAGCTCAAGAAGCGCTCGGTGGCAGTGGGGAGGGACTAAGCAACCCTAAACCCTAAACCCTAAACCCTAAACCCTAAACCCTAAACCCTGGTAGCCAAGCATGATGCCCGAAACCTTGAACAACAAGCCCATCCCTTTCCCTTTCCAGACCTTGGAAACCCTGGCAAAAACCCTTATTTTTTTGCTGGTTTCTTAGGAATTACTTAAAGTACACCAAAAAACGTTTTAAACAAAAAAACATGTCAAAAAAAAACAAACAAAACGCCGAAGTATCCCTAAGTGTCCAAGGTCCTCCACGCGCGCCAACACCATGTTGGTCAACTCAGCATCCTGGGCGGCGGAGGTGGAGTTGCAACCTCCTTCAGCAAGCAACTTTTTCTGTTGGTTCGTAGTGAAAGAGGTGCCCAATGTAACTAGGCTGCCCAGTAACCTAGGCTTAAAAAGGGTGCCCTTTTTTGCTTAAAGGGGTTTTATAAGGGAACCTAAACCCCCCAAAAAATATGTAGGCAATCATTCCCTCATTCCCTGCTAAGCAACAGTAAGGCAAAGAGGTCCCCCTTGCCAAGGCCTCCCAAATCCATGTGAACCCCAACGCCCTAGACCCCCTCAGAGCCCCAAAAGCCCCAAAGCCCCTAAACCCTAAACCCGAAACCCTAAACCCTAAGCCCCTAAACCCTAAACCCCCTATACCCAAAAAGGGCCGTTGAGTGCAAGGGCCAGGCTCCACGACTCCCCAGCGTAGAAAGGCCTCCATGAGATGCACGCAGGAGCCGAAGCGGAAGTCCTGGCACAGAGAATGGTTGGGTGTTTAGGGTTTAGGGTTTAGGGTTTGGGGTTTAGGGTTTAGGGTTTAGGGTTTGGGGTTTAGGGTTTAGGGTTTAGGGCTTAGGGCTTAGGGCTTCGGGTGCGCGCGTCGAGGTGTGCTGCGGCCCCTGGAGCAAAAGCCAGCCCGAGGTCTGTGTGACACTCGCAGAATTTGAGGGCTCAGGGGGTTAAATTAAATAAGGCAAACCCTAAACCCTAAACCCTAAACCCTAAACCCTAAACCCTAAACCCTAAACCCTAAATCCTAAGCCACTCTACAAAGGAGGTGTACCTTAGTTCCCTTCCCTAAACAACTGTACATACATCCCAATACCCCTTGGCACGCTAAGCGACCAAAACCCTAAACCATCCTAACCCCCAAAGCCCTAAAGTTTAGGGCTTAGGCTTTAGGGTTTGGGGTTTAGGGCACGAGCAGTTCCATGAATCTAAGCCCGTGATTGCCATGCCTTCCTTGACCCCTAAACCCTAAACCCCAAACCCTAAACCCTAAACCCTCAACCCTAAACCCTAAACCGGGCTTGACGGTCGGGGTGAAAACAGCGGTCATCTCCGACGCTGTTGCCCCTCGCTTGCCTCCACCAGCCACGCCGAAGATGACCTCAACGGTCACCCTAAACCCTAGACCCTAGACCCTAAACCCTAAACCCTAAACCCTGGTCTTCGGCCAGGCGGTAGTGTCCCATCGTCTTCCTTGGCTTGCATGCGATGTCGTTGCCTCGGAGCAAAAGCATCGCCGACTTCATCTTCTTCTGCGAAAGCCCGGGGAAGACACTTGTAGCAATCAACCCCCTAAACCCTAAACCCTAAACCCAACGCCCTAAACCCTAAACCCTAAACCCTAAACCCTAAACCCTAAACCCTAAACCCTAAACCCTAAACCCTAAACCCTAAACCCTAAACCCCAAAACCCCAAAACCCTAAACCCTCACCTGCTTAATCGTCATCTTGTTGCGCACCTTGATGCTAACCCGGCCCCCAGGGTGTGCTTTGCGGCGCCATGTCCACATGATACTTCCGGCTGGACGCCCGAAACCCCTCAAACCCTGAAACCCTTAGTCCCTACACCCCTGAATCCGCGAACCCTAAACCCGATCCCGAAACGCCTAAACGCCAAGTCCAAATCCCAAACCTCAGTTCCTGAACCCTAAACCCCTAAACAGAACCCTAAACCCTAAACCCTAAACCCCAAACCCCAAACCCCAAACCCCAAACCCCAAACCCCAAACCCCAAACCCCAAACCCCAAACCCCAAACCCCAAACCCTAAACCCTAAACCCTAAACCCTAAACCCTTACTTACACAGGAGCTCCTGAAGCTGCCGCAGCGATTCCGCGCGGACGAAAGCAACTGCAGAACCCAGGTGGCCTCCGGGACTAGGGTTTAGGGTTTAGGGCTAGGGTTTAGGGTTTAGGGCTTATGGATTAGGGTTAGAGTTTAGGGTTCAGGGGGCTTAAGGGGCCTAAGGGTTGAGGGGTTTAGTGCCTTAGGGTGTGGGGTTGTAGGTTTTAGGGTTTCAGGGCTTTGGGGCTGAGGGGTTTAGGGATGCCAGGGCTTTAGGGGTTTCAGGGTTTAGGGTGTAGGGCTAGGGGGTTTAGGGTTTTAGGGTTTTAGGGTTTAGGGTTTAGGGTTTAGGGTTTAGGGTTCGAGCATTTAGGGTTTCAGGGCTTAGCTTTCTGGGACCAAGCTGGTAGCCGACAATCGCTCTTGAATGCAGGTGGACGACCAGGCCAACGCGTGCATAATGGCATCGAGAACTTCTTGCACAGGGTCCCTTGGCACACATTGAAACTTGATCTCCCCCGACATGAAGGAAAATTGACCTCGAGGGGTTCTGACCTGTCATGATTTCCCCTTAGCACCGTCGAGCCATAAACCAATCGGGAGAAGTTGGAGGCTTCGGGGCTGAACGCCCTAGCCCCAAAAACGCTAACATTTGTTGTCGTAATAGCACTATATATCACCAAAAGGTTAAAGGTTAACTACCCAGCCCCTACTGTAACCTACTGTAACCTACTGTAAGACTTGCCAAGCCAGATGTGGAAGGTCCCTTTCGGAGGGACCCCCAAACTAGTCAGATTCCGGTATAAGAAGGACCCCAAGGGCACTCAGGGCTCGCACCTCAAATTGAGGTTTGTAGAAGACACACCTAGCATGGTCCCTGTCTGCCCTAAGGTGCCCGTTTACGATGCGCAGGGCTTGGGGCTACCGTCTTGCTCATTTCGGGTTCAGGGTGTAGGGTGTAGGCTGGAGGGTTTAGGGTTTGGGGCCAGGGTGTAGGGTCTTAGGGTCTTATAGTTCACAGACTGGGTGTACCATCCTAAACCCTAAACCCTAAACTGACCCTAAACCCTAAACCCTAAACCCTAAACCCTAAATCCTAAACCCTAACCCCTAAACCCTAAACCCTAAACCCTAAACCCTAAACCCTAAACCCTCTGAAAACTCGAAATCTTCTCCTCCAGGGTATGTGTGCCTCAAAGGCCCGGACTTGAGAACCCCCGGCCAATCCTTCGGAGGTACCGGACCTCCATGGAACTTAGTAGGCTATGACCGGGCATACACATACTCTTAGATTTGGTTATCCTAATCATAACCTGGGTTTAGGGTTTAGGGTTTAGGGTTTAGGGTATATGGTTTAGGGTTTAGGGTTTAGGGTTTAGGGTTTAGGGTTAGGGTTTACCAGACCTACTTCCTAAGCTCACATTAGACTTAAGGTTAGTATGGAGGCCCAAATGCCTGCGGTTCGATCCGTGGGAGGACCACGAACACGCTGGGCCGCAAGTGCGCAAGCCAGAATAGAGAGGTCCTGCCACTCTTTACCCTAAACCCTAAACCCTAAACTCCGAACCCAATGCCCGAAACCTTTGACCCTGAACCCCTAAACCTGAAGCCCTAACTCCCCAGGGTGACGAGCTGGGGTACGTGGGAAGGGTCTATGGTTGAACTGGGTTGCTGCTACGGAATCTAGAGTGTAAACTCTGCCACACATATGCGCATGGTAACTCATTTCGAGTGTTACTGAACACAGAAAACCCCAAGCCCTACGCATATACCAGAAGCGCTGCAACCCTACAAACCCTGAACCTTTAAACCCTACAAGCCCTAAACCCTAAACCCCAAACCCTAAACCCTACGCCCGAAACCCTAAAACCTAAACCCTAAAGGCTTTCCGGTCCTGAGGGCTGATCGCATTGTGGCGCTGCGTGGCCACCTGCGGCTTGGGGTCAAGGCAACATTCCAAGAAGAGTTTGGATGCTTGTAGTACGTATCATATATATATATATATATATATTACTGTATATATATATATATATATGTAACTATAATACTGTGTACATGTAAACACAATGTTTTCAGTGAATATATATATATATATATGTACATATGTGTATATATATATACATACACATACATAAGAAGCCGTTGCTCCTTTTGACTTAGGGCTCTGCATAATTAAGGAATCTCAACGCTGTCCGCAAGAAAGGAAAAAGAGAGAGCGAGAGAGAGAGAGAGAGAGAGAACAAAAACAAAGAGAAGCAAACACAGCAATAAAAGGGCAACGCTCAGAGAGCTGTGGCTCTCCGCAAGCACGTAGGTCACCATAAAGTTTATGGCATAAACACAGGGTTTAGGGTTTAGGGTGTAGGGTGTAGGGTTTAGGGTTTAGGGACAGGCTGCCTTGGCGCGGAGCTTCGGGCATGTTCAGCTGTCAGAAATGGCTCAGAACCTTCAAGAGACGGACCTGTGAAGCCTTCGAAGTTCGCAAGTACAGCATTTTCGCTCGCTCTCTCTCTCTCTCTGTCTCTCTCTCTCTTCCGACGCCAGGCTAACCAGACAAGGATACATTGCAAGCACACGTACCCAACAACGCAGTTCAACGCAACATGTCTGAAAATTCTCCAAACAAAGCTGCAACACGAAACAAAGCTGCACCCCAACAGCCCCCTGAATGTCCTTCAGCCCTATATACATACACCCTAATATAGGGGCCTTAAAAGATTGGAATAGGCTTTGTGTAATTATTACGACCTCTATAGTACACCCCTGATGCCAACCTCTGCAATGCGCTCCGTGAGGTCTGACACCTCTGGAGACTTCACCTTCTCCCAGCACGCGCTGTCTTTCGGGGTTGCGGCGGAGTCCAGGGCTTCGGGCGGGGTGGGGGCGCTTTAGGGTTCAGGGTTTGGGGCTTCGGGGTGACGGGGGGGGGGGGGGGGCTTTTGGGGGCTACAGGCAGGGTTTTTGTTTACAGACTTCGTCTTTCGGTCTCTTGTGCTTTTTTCAGCCTCGCTACAGGGCTTTGGGAAGCCCCCTCGGTCCTAAGCCCAGAAAAAGTGTAAAACAAAAGCCAAAGGGCCCCGTATTCCCCGAGGCTGATTCAGTTGCTTCTTTGGGACGAAGGCCTTCGGGGAAGATGGGTCCTTTACATCCTTATACTTGAAGGTTCATGGTACTTACTAACCAATTATAACTGTACTTATAACCCTACTTATAATACCCCTAAAGGGCCTTATAGGGGTTATCCCAATTGTAAGTAGGGTTATAAGCCCAGTTATAATTGGTTAGTAAGTACCATGAACCTTCAAGTAGCCACCCTGGTTCCTCATGATAAGCCCTAAACCCGATCTTCCTCTCTCGCTCTCTCATTCCCCTGGCCCGAAGTAGGAATTCTAAGTCCTTTCTTCCCCCTATATATGTCCTCTGAAGGATTCTATCGCGTTCCTCGTTCCCTCATTCCGCAAGAACCAGTAAGCGTTGCGAGCTGATTCACGCAAAGCTTAGCAGAACCCGAATCCTAGATCCCCACGACGTGCTCCAACATCCTTAACCCCCGAGCTCCCCTAGACTTAGCTTTCCTTAGAACCATCATAAAACGATGATGTTGCGGATAAGCCCTACACCCTAAACCCTAAACCCCAAACCCTAAACCCTCAACCCTAAACCCTAAACCATACATTAAGCTCGATATGCTTTCCTTTCATGATTTTGTTGATCTTATCTCTTGCATAAACAAGAACTCCGAAGGGTCGAGGGACCGCAGGCCCCCCTTGGGGTTTTTGTCGGGTTGCATTGGGGCTGTTATGGACTGTTGGAGTCGCAGGGTTTAGGGTTTAGGGTTTAGGGTTTAGGGTTGAGGGTTGAGGGTCCCTAAACCCTAACATCCGTGGTGCCTCCAGACGCACCACGGCATCGGCGAGCCTGCACGCTGCAGGAGACATGAAATACCAGTTGAAACCTACGCCTGTCCTGTGGCGTCGTAAATATCTTAGACAAAACACCTAAACCATGATGGGGTATTAGGCAACATAATCCCCATGAGCAATCCTATAAAGAGCCTTTTGAAAGCGTTCTAGGAAACTCCCAACATGGAGGGAGATGATCCGATTAGGATCTCCCTCAAGATGCACATCGGGCATGTATCCCCTAAGCCGCAGCGTGGCATGGCAGAGCAAACGTACGTCACTGTTGAAAGCGGTTTAGGGTTTAGGGTTTAGGGTTTAGGGTTTAGGGTTTAGGGTTTAGGGTTTAGGGTTTAGGGTCCAAAGTTAAAGGCTTGCGCGTGCTCAAGAGACATGTAGGGTTACTCGGACGACAAGGCGGGATTGTTCGGCTACAGCCTCAGGCATGCAAAGCACCCGGGACCCGACACATGACACATATGCACCGGAAGCTCGATCGAAATCCCCTAACCCGAAACCCTGAGCTGGAAACCTGCCCCAGTGCGAATCATGGGTGGAGCATGTACAAGGGTGGTTTTCTTGAAGGGATGGGAGTATCCGGACAAGCTCTATAATATCCCATGTGATGAGAGTTGCGAGGCCGTTAACATTGAAAAAAGGGTCCATCACTCGTTTCCGTAGAGCCTGCCATCGCCGCTATGGTGTTGTCGATGCCCCCCCTGGAAGACCCAATGCCCTCAACGACAATGCGACTACCAGAATCCCAACACCCCTGCGGCCCTTGTAAGCCCGAACTGGTCACACAATAACGGGGAAGCCCCAAAGCACCTTTTACCCCAAACCCAAGACCGTTGCAATCAACAATCCTAAACCGAAACCCTAAACCCTAAACCCTAAACCCTAAACCCTAAACCCTAAACCCTAAACCCTAAACCCTAAACCCTAAACCCTAAACCCTTCAACACTAAACCCAAAACCCTTCAACACTAAAAAGATGCCAGGTCACAGCGCCAAAGTGCGCGAGTTGCTCTCGTCCAGACGGCTGCTGAGGGTGTTCATCCTCTGCGCACCCCAGGTTGAAAGGGTTTAGGGTTTAGGGTTTTAGGGTTTAGGGTTTAGGGTTTAGGGTTTAGGGTTTAGGGTTTAGGGTTTAGGGTTTAGGGTTTAGGGTTTAGGGTTTAGGGTTTGGGGCTTAGGGGGGGAAGATGGCGGTGTCAGGGTTGAGGAGCTAGGCAGGCTTGCCAGCAGCCATAATTTCTGAAACTTGAAGACCCTGCTCACTAACCCGCAAACCCTAAAGCCCTAAGCCCTAAGCCCTAAACCCTAAACCCTAAACAAAGCCGAGCCGCAAGACATGGAAGCGGCCATCGCTGCTCAGCCGCTTGGGAGTCCATGCCTACCGAGTTGCTGAGACGAGGTCCCTGAAGGACTAAGGGCTAAGGAGGTTTAGAGTTTAGAGTCTTGGGTGTTTTGGGTGCTTAGGGTTTAGGGCTTAGGAGGGTTCAGGGTACGTGTGGGTGGTTTGGGGTTTAGGGTTTGCGGTATAGGGTTGGGGCCTGGAGGGGTAGGGTAGGGGGAACCTTGCGCCCTGCAAGAAAAAGAGAGTTTCGGGTGCGCTGGGGCCCAAGGGCATGATGGAGGCATCGAGCATGGAGAAGAAAGCAAGCAAAGCCCCTGCGAACGGCCTTTTGCCTAGTTGTCCAGTAACCTGGGGGAATTAAAGGTTAAGCTTTGGGATTATAAGGGGAATATGATACCCCAAAAAGGTTAAAGGCTACCTACTCTACTACTAAGTTATAAGTTTGCAGCCCAAGACATGCCAGGAATCAGGGCAAAACTTCGGTGTGCTGCTGCGCCCTGAGCCTCGAACAGAGTTTTACCCAAGCCCCCGAAACCAGGGCTGTAAGCCCTCCCCTAAATCCTAAACCCTAAACCCTAAACCCTTAACCCCTAACCCCTAAACCCCTAACCCCTAAGCCCAAGCCCAGGACATAGGACCTCTCTGGTTCCACTCAAGGACTCAAGGGCCGACGAGCCCTGGACCCTAAACCCTAAACCTTAAACCCTAAACCCAAAACCCTGAAACTCCTACACCTGCCAAGACTGGAGATGCACGGCCTTCTTGCCCGAATGTCTCGGCTGGCGCATGAAACCGCCAAGCCTCGGGCAAAGTGCGGGAAATCCCCCGCCAAGGAGCGACAAACAGGGATTTTTTCCCAAAAACCCACTCCTAAAAACACTGTTTAGGGTCTAGGGTTTAGGGTTTAGGGTTCAGGGTTTAGGGTTCCCTAAAGCCAAAACCCTGGGCGTAGGGGCCGCATTACGAGTTGCGGACATGCAAAGATGGGTATTCGGTTCTCCTTCATTCGGTGCACCTGCCGCCTTGCTTGCTGGGCATGCTTCCTACTTAGGGTTTAGGGTTTAGGGTTTAGGGTTTAGAGTTTAGGGTTTAGGGTTTAGTTAGTCAGGCCTGCTACTTTTGGTTCCTGATGGGCACCGCTGTAAGAAATCCGGGCCCTCAAATAACCCAGGGCACCACACCCTACATCTCCAAGTGCGCATCGAGAAACCTTGGGCACTAAATGAACCCGAAAAAGGGCCTAAGGTTCATAACCCTAAAGCCTAAAGCCTAAACCCTAAACCCTTGAACCTAAACCTATACAGGATCATACACCGGGAATGTATCCGCATGGGGGGTAGGTCCCAAGCTTTGGGTTCACATAGGAAGGGCAGCACCCTGTTGAAGACTAGATGTGGTTTCGGGTCTGTCTTGACGTCCAGTCTTGCTGCGCTTTTTTGCTGCTTGGGCTCGCAGGGAATACCTTGCTTTTGCCTGGGCCCACATTGCTGAACTTCATGCCAGTGCCAATTTGCCTAATTCGTGGGCAAAAGCTTGCTCCCCTGGACTGAATCGGGGGCGCCTCCTCTGAGTACTTGCCTCACTCGCTGGCGGCTCCTCTCAGCAAAAATTCCCTTCCCCCTGCCCCCCCCCTACTGCCCGTAAACGCTCTATCCTAAACCCTAATCCCGAAACCCTAAACCCTGCTCCCCCGCCCCGCTTGTCGGGGTGGCGGTGGCTGCGAATCTTCAAGTTTTGGGTTGGTTTTGACCGTGCCTTGTTTTGGATAAAACCCTGAACCCCAAACCCTAAGCCCTAAACCCTAAAAGAATCATTTTCCTCATGGGTGGGTAGATCTTCGGTACCAGAGTAGCGAGCCTGACTAGTGACCGAAACCCGAAACTTTTTTGGGAAATCACCCCCGCCGCCGCCCGCACCGGTTTCGGTTTTGGCCTGGCGGCCCTGAACCCCGAACAAAACCCCGGGGCTCTCCAAGCCCTAACCCGATATGCTGAGGGCTTTGCAGGGCTTAGGGGGCTCTGGGGCGGTTAACCGATGTGAAACAGGCAAAGAGCCGTCGCACCACGAGCTCGAGGACTGCAAGGTCATCGGCCTCCTTGGATTCATGGTTCAGAACTGGGGAATTAGGGCTCAGGGCTTCCGGGATTTCGACTGTGACAAAGCCAGTGTGTAGGGGTTGAGGGTTAGAGATATATGGTCTAGGGATTTAGGAGTTCAGGGAATAGTAATGGTAAGGGCTGAGGGTGCAGGAGATACCGTTGGAGTCAAAGTCAGATGCACACCTCCCCCCCTCCCGAACAAAACTTAAACTCCTCAAGCCATACTCACATTGTGAAGTAAACCCCTTAAACCCTAAACCCTAAACCTATGAACCCTAAACACTCACAGGTGCAAGCCTAATGCTTAACCACTCAACCTCTAAACCTACACCCTATACAAACTCTAAACCCCCAAACCCTAATCCTTGAACCCATCCGGACCCAACGCTGCGGCTGAGCGGCGTGGGCGAGCGCATATCGGAGGAGCGGACCAGGACCGTGGAGCTGTCCTTGTGCTTTGAAGTTAGGTGGGGGTGGTGGTGGTGGTGGTGGTGGTGGTGGTGGTGGTGGTGGTGGCGGTGGCGTGGGTTTAGGGTTTAGGGTTTGGGGTTTGGGGTTTGGGGTTTGGGGTTTGGGGTTTGGGGTTTGGGGTTTGGGGTTTGGGGTTTAGGGTTTGGGGTTTAGGGGCTGGAAAGCCTCCCTCCCCCCCCCCCCCCCGAAATGTTCAGTTCAGGTTCAAGCCCTGTAACCCAAGATCGTGCTTGCAAAACACCGAAGGCACACCTTGAAAACACTTCCAGTTAGGGGGGGGGGGGGGGGGGGGGGTTGCCTAACTGACTGCTCGGATTCTTGCGGGTAGTAGCTGGTGTTGAAGTGTTGAAGGTGTCTCTTTGGAGGTATTTCCAGCAGGAAGCAACAACAGAAGCAACTTCTCAGAATCGTGTAAAGGAGTCGTTGAGTTAGCTCCCCCTCACACTACAAAACCAAGCACCGCTGCCGACATGAAGTGAGCAGCGTATCTCTTCGATTGCCTCGGCGAGGACTACGTTGAGTGTAGTTGATGGGCTGAAGAGGTTTGGAGTTATTCTGGTTCGAGTTCGGCAAAGCTAGTGCAAGTCGGTGTAGCAGCAACATCCAGTGAGAAAGAACCCTAAACCCTAAACCCTAAACCCTAAACCCTAAACCCTAAACCCTAAACCCTAACTCTTGAAATTAGGGCAGGAAGCAGAGAAGGCATGAGCTTCTAAAATCCGACGATGCCTTGAACAGTTCAGGGTTTAGGGTTTAGGGTTTAGGGTTTAGGGTTTAGGGTTTAGGGTTTAGGGTTTAGGGGAACCCCAACCCCAATCCCCCGCCCCCACCCCCCCCCCCCTGTAAGCCGGTCAAAACTCCCAAACCTGAAGGCCTGCAGTCCTAGAGCCCTAACTTAACGGGCTTAGGGTTTAGGGTTTAGATGCGTTTAGGGTTTCGGGTTCAGGGTGACTACCAAAACCCTAAACCCGCAACGCGCTCAAAAACCCCAACCTCCCTCAATAATCCAGCTGCGTTTAGCCCCGAGACTAATAAACCAACACTTAAGAGTTAGCCACCGTCCGAAGTAAGAACCCTAATTATTAAGACCAAAAAGGCTAAGGATCTAATTAAGGTTACAGTATAGAACCACAGACGCAGGCCCTAAACCCCAACCCCCCCCCCCCCCCCAAAAAAAAAAAAAAAAAAAAAGAAAAACACACACACACACAACACACAAACAACCCTAAACACCCAACAACAAACCCTAAAAAACCCCAAACCACTTCATACCCTCAACGTCCCCTCAACGCCCAGCTGCGGGGTAGATGGGCGAGTTCGTTCCGAAGCCGTGGACCCGGAAATGGCCATGCAGCGGCCGGCGTAGAAGCCGCGGGGCGCAGAATGCCATATGAGGGCTTTGGGCTCTTTTGGGGCTTGGAGGATGTAGAGGTTTAGGGTTTAGGGTTTGGGGTTTAGGGTTTGGGGTTTAGGGTTTAGGGTTTGGGGAAGTTCCGGACTTGAGGGATTTAAGGTCGTTTGAGATTCAGGGTGGAAGTTTGGTTTGCATGGCTTGAAGTTGAGGGATGCGGCTGCCTGAGGGCATTGGGGCTGTACAGCCTCCCTGTGAGAACCTGCTTCCTCGCGCTCAAAAGCTCAAAACACAACTTTGAAGCCACTACTAAACAAAACAACGCCCTAACGCCCTGAAGCGCCAAACCCCTGAACCCTAAACCCTAAACCCTGAACCCTAAAACCCTGAACCCGAAAACGTAAACCCTAAACCCTGAACCCTCAACCCTACAAACCCTAAACTCTAGAAAACCCCAAACCCTACAAACCCTACAAACCCCAAAATTTTGTTCCGGCACGCTTATGCTGAACTTGGTACCCATGCAAAAACTAGAACTTTTGCTGTTCTTTGGGAATTCGAGTAAAAAAACATCAAACATTGCTTCCAAGTACCTTTAAGTAACCCGAGGGTCTAAACCCTAAACCCTAAACCCTAAACCCCAAACCCTAAACCCTAAACCCTAAACCCTAAACCCTAAACCCTAAACCCTAAATCTCGGCGCTTCCCAAGACTCTAACACCCGAGGCCCGCGCCAGCCGCGGTGGCATCGCGCAAACGCCGCAGAACCAGCTCCCTGAGCTCCGGGCCTTGATGTTTTTTTCAGCTCGAGGAGGTTGGGGTTTAGGGTTTAGGGTTTAGGGTTTAGGGTTTAGGGTTTAGGGTATAGGGTGTCGGGTTTCGGGTCTTGGGCTTGCGGTTTTAAAGGCGATTTCGACTTTAGGGGTTTGGAGGCTTTGCTTCTAGGGTTTAGGCTGAAGAGATATAATCAAAGTGATACCTAGTGTTCGAGGACACTTACACACGAAGGGCTTCGGGTTTAAGGGTTTAGGGTTTAGAGTTTAGGGTTTAGGGATCTTGGACCTTCATTGCAAATCCTACCGGACCACCAGCATCACTCCAACGAGATGCAAGGTTACATTTCTTAACGACATGCTCTGTACATGTTTAGTGTTTAGGGTTTAGGGTTTAGGGTTCTAGGGTTCTAGGCTGCCCAGTAACCTAGGCTTAAACAGGGTGCCCTTTTTTGCTAAAATGGGTTTATAAGGGTAAACCCCCCAAAAAGGGAATAAGGGTACTACTGGGCATCCTAGGGTTTAGGGTTTAGGGTTTAGAGTTTAGGGTTTCGATTTTCGATGCCAACCGTGCCGAAGCAACAAGCATCCGACCGCCAAGGCAACGCAGACGCCGCGCGCCTCAAGAGGCTCGGTGGCCTCAATACTTCGTAGCCCGGTAACCATATTACAACCACGGGTACACTTTTTTGGTTGGCTACTACTTTATAAGGAAACTGAGAACCAGTAACCGTATTACAACCAGGGGTACCCTTTTTTGGTTGGTTGCTACTTTATGAGAAAACACAGAACCAACAAAAAAACAAAAGGGTAGAGGGTACCATTGGGCTACCAAGATGAACGACCCGGGCTCGCCCCGCGCAGTTGCTCACCGGCAGCGTAGCCCCCCTTGTCGGCGACAGATCTAGCTCCGGTGACATTTAGGGAATTTAGGGGTTAGGGTTTAGGGGGTAGGAATGTAACGGAAAACCGGTTAGGGTATCTAGGGTCGGTGTTCACTTCGGACTACACCTACCTAGCCAGCAACAACCATAAACAAACGTAGCTCCCAAACCCTCATCCCAACAACCGCAAATCCTAAAGCTCTTCTCTAAACCCTAAACCCTAAACCCTAAGCCCTAAGCCCTAAGCCCTAAGCCCTGAACCCTGAACCCTAAACCCTAAACCCTATAAACCCTAGAGAAGACTAACTCCTGTCGTCCGGGGCTCTCGGCTACTGCTTGCCAGCTCCTTGAGCTGTGCCGCGGGAGTTGGGGCAGCAGGCTCCGCCGCCTCTCCGTGAAGCTTTAGGGGGTTTAGGCATTACAGTTTGGGGTTTAAGGTTTGTGGTTTAGGGTTTAGGGTTTAGGATTTAGGGTTTAGGTTTAGGGCTTTGGGTTAGAGGGCTATGGGAGTTGAGGGAGGAGATCTAGGGAGCCAGGGGCTGGGATGTCTTCCATGGCTATTTAAGCGTGAGACGCGACCGCAAACGCAGCTGCTGCACAGGCACCGGCCAAAGATAAGCCAAACGAAGGCGGGCTGATGGACGCAGCCACTAAGTCACCATGGAAAGCTTCGAAACAAGGAGATAAGTCTGGCGACGGCACGCGTGCTGCAGCCCACATGCGATATCGACGACATGGGGCAACGAAACTTGCATGCCTCAAACGGCCATGCAAGGGCGCCGACGACGAAATCTTGCCGTAGAAACGAGGTTTCTGGAGAATAGGGGAAAGGAAGCTGCACCCTACACCCTAAACCCTAAACCCCAAACCCCAAACCCCAAACTGTGTAGGGTTTAGGGTAAAGTCTGTGCGTTGTATCGTGCTCTCCTGTAGTTGAAGACTTCTTTGAAGCTGCGAGCTATGAGGAGGGCTCAAAGATGCGATGATAAGCCCCTATACTTCCAGGGAGCCCCTATAGTTTAGGGTTTAGGGTTTAGGGTTTAGGGTTTAGGGTTTAGGGTTTAGGGTTTAGGGTTTAGGGTTTAGGGTTTAGGGTTTAGGGTTTAGGGCCAGAAGTAGGTCCCTGGAAGGTGTCGTGGCGCCTGCGCCGGTGCGGGATCGGTCTGCACGGTCTGCGCAGACTGCGGGATCGTGGCAGTCTGCGTCTCCGCATCCATGGGCTTGCCTCAGGCCACGTTTAGGGTTTAGGGTTAGGGTTTAGGGTTTAGGGTTTGAAACTGACCTGATTTAAAATCGGCCTACTAAGGTTCCTGAGCCTCTAAGTACGCACGGTTCTGGGGTTCAACGGACATTCCCTGTTACTATCGGGGCCTGCATTATTAGAATAGGGTTTTGGGGGGCTATTGTAGTGAACTCTATAGGGACTAGAAGGGAATAATTTAAATTAGTAATCCTAAACCCTAAACCCTAAACCCCAAACCTGAAACTCTAAACCCTGACGGCCCTAACCCCTAAACCCTAAATTCCCTCAGATCTTGGGGATATTTGCTTTGGGGGCGACTCGCCGGTCTCCCTTGCGATGATTCCGCAAAAAGCTACTCGCACCGAATGCCTAGATCCTGTGCCGAGACACCCTAAACACTGCCCTCAACTCTTGTTAATTTAAGAACCCCCCCCCCCCACCCCGCAAAAAAAAGTGCAAACATTTCCTCTTAATAAGGGTAATATAGGGATGAATATGTTTTAAAATGTTAACCCCAAAACCCAAGACACGAACGCCCCCCCCCCACCCCCGCCCACCCCCTGCCCCCTCCCCCCTCCCCCGCTTCCGGGGGCCCCTGCAGCCAACGCACCAAGTTCCGCTGCTGGATATCGGCCTGAGAGAGGCAACGGTGGGCAGGCTCTTTTCTTTGGAGTTGTGGCTCTTTGGTTCGGGGCAGATAAACGACCCAAACCCGAAACTCCCTGAACTTCATAAACCAATATGCCATGTGTAGGACGGACGGCTCCGCAGGACGCGAATCAATGGAACCGCCCTATCTCATGTCCCTCTCCCCCTTCTTTGTTTTACATACTCTCTGTTTCACATTTGTCTTGTTTTGTGTTATTCCTCTCTCTCTCTCTCCCTCTCTTCTGCTTCTTTCTGTTATCGGTTTCGCTTTTTTTGTTCTATCTTTTGTTTCCTGGTCCTTCTTTCTTTATTTCTGTATTCTTTCTTTTCCTCTGCAGCGTCCCATGCATCGCAGCCAGGCATCCACATAGGCGCCTAAGATTCAACCAACCCCCACCTGTCGCGTGAAACTTGTCGTCCGCTGATGTCCAGCAAGTGCCAAAATGGGCGGTTTAGGGTTTAGGGTTTAGGGTTTAGGGTTTAGGGTTTAGGGTTTAGGGTTTAGGGTTTAGGGTTTAGGGTTTAGGGTGTGCCAAAATGGGCTGCTGTATGCTGCCTGAGCCTCTTTCGAGGTACTTGAACATTCTTGGGCATGCGAGTGCTCGAGGTGGCTTAGGTCCGGTAATGTGCCCAGCTTGCAACCTTCAACCCGCCCCACCCAGACCCTGAGACCTGAATAGGGTCATAAAGGAAAGCATACGGTTACCTGCATTATGGTCACCTTATAATCGAGAAAGACCCCCCACACCTGAGCCCAAGTCGTGAAACACAAACGAGCCTCACCTCCCTTCAGAGGAGGAGATTCCTCTGTCATGAAGCTGCAAGACTTTCCGGTGAGCCAGGAGGGGGTGGCTCCTCAGACGTGTGATCTTTGGTGCACAGGCTTGAGGGTTTAGGAGTTTAGGGGTGTGTAGGGTTGACGGGTTTTGAGAGGTTTGGGGGGGCTTTTTGGGCCGGTTTTGGGGCTTAGAGGCAATACTTTCTGGGTTTGCTCTGGCCCTGAGAAAGTACTGAAGATCAACCAAGCCTCACATTTAGTAGTAGCTCTGCTCCATCTGCTCATAAGCGAGGACCATGGCAAGCACCAGCGCGCTGTCCACGCCAGGGGGGATCTCCAGCAGGTACTCGTTCCTGTCGAACTCGTCAGGCAAGAAGTCCTTCCGCACACATCTTTCCCTAAACCCTAAACCCTAAACCCTAAACCCTAAACCCTAAACCATATACCCCAAGCCTTAAGCCTTAAAGTCTAATATACTCACAGCCTGTAAAGCTCTAAACGAATGAATCATGAACGGTGCAGGGCGGAATCAGCTACCAAGAGCCCTAAACCCTAAACCCTAGACCCTAGACCCTAAACCCTAAACCCTAAACCCTAAACCCTAAACCCTAAACCCTAAACCCTAAACCTAAGTCCTTGTAGGTGACTGGACTGCAGACTTTGGCGATGGGCTGCCCAACCTTCACGTCTCCCAGCCAGATTCCACCCTTCATGCCTTGGTAGCCCAGTAGGGTTTAGGGTTTAGGGTTTAGGGTTTAGGGTTTAGGGTTTAGGGTTTAGGGTTTAGGGTTTAGGGTTTAGGGTTTCGGGGGTACTTTACAAGGGAACCTACAACAAAAAAAGTGGCACAAAAGGGTACCACCAGGCTACCAAGATGCTCGCGATCGACATTTTGCCGTTAAGCTGGATGGGATTGCCCGTGGCGCTCTTCAAGTTCTCTGTGTACTGGGACCTAGGTTTAGGGTTTAGGGTTTAGGGTTTAGGATTTAGGGTTTAGGGTTTAGGGTTTAGGGATAATAATAAAAATTTAAAATTTTATTCCTTATTGGGGTTAAGTACCCTTAAAAATGTGAAATGGTACCCAACTATGACTAAGGGACGTGTTGCCGAAGCTGGACCCGATGCGGAACATTTCCTGTGTGGGTTTGCCATCTGAGTCTACAGCATACACGTACTGCTTGTCATCTACCTGCATGAGGGGCTCTTTGATCACGAAGAGGGGGATTCCCTCAGCGTCACAGATGACACGCTTCTCGTCAAAGTTCAGGAACTTGCCGAGACATTGAAACATCACCTTGCCCGAATCGTTTGCATCGACAATCCTTAGTTTCGATCACCCTAAACCCTAAACCCTACACCCTAAACCCTCTCTTCCCTAAACAGAAGGCAGAAGCGATGCTCTTTGTCATTGTGGCTCGTTCTCTGTACGGCTTGGGTTTTCGGGTTTAGGGCAGTAAGCCCTAAACGGTCCAGGGTTTAGGGTTTAAGGCTTAAGTTTAAGGCTTAAAAACCCTGCTCTGATTGCACGTCAGTGGATGGGGCCTCACAGGCGCAGCTCATTTCGCTACAACCTTCGGAAGTGTTTTGCAGCTTAAACTGCTGCACATAGCTGTGGTATTGGGCACCACCATGGGCAACCCAAGCCATCAGAAATCATAAGCCAGCCCCTCCACCCCACCCTCCGCCCCTCCGCCCCTCCCCCACCCCCACCGCCTCAAACACTCTGCTTCATGTCAGCGTCAAGTTACCAGGAGCAGCTGCAAGTTCTATACACTCAGTCTTTCCAGGTGCTTGCTCATTTCCGATAGACCCAGCGCTGCTTGCAGCTTTGTATTCGTGATGCTCGCCGGCACGATGTGTGGGAACGATGCAACATGTTCGAGGCTAACCCCAGCAACCAGAACCACACTGGACACAACTACACACCAAAGCAAGCCCTACATAAACCCTAAACCCTGAACCCTAAACCCTAAACACTCAACCCTAAACCCTAAACCCTAAACCCTAAACCCTAAACCCTAAACCCTAAGTCTAAGTGCCTTAACAAGCATCTTGTAGCTGTCTCCGCTGAAAGAGAAGACTTTTGCCTGGAGGCGCAGCATCATGTTCTTGCCCTCTGGGACGACGAACTTCGAATCGAACACCTGTTTAGGATGCAAGTGGTTCCAACGCCGGATACGTATACATGTAAATAACTACATATATATATATATATATGTGTGTGTGTGTGAATGTATGTGTGCATGTATGTACAAATAATCAAATAAAGATAAACAAACAAACAAGAATAAAATTATAAATAAATAAATAAATGCCTAGGTATACACATGTACATATATATATATATATATGTATGTCAATGTACATTTATATATGTGTATGTACATTCACGTGTATGCCCCTGCGGGGACTCTAGTTCAGAACAATCCCCCCCTTCTAGCTCGCCCTAAACCCTAAACCCTAAACCCTAAACACTAAACCCTAAACCTTAAGCCACTAAACCCTGAACCCTATCGGAGTTTGCATGGCTTGGGTCCTGGGGCAGGCCATGCGCTTTCGAGTTACTCCGAACACCCCAACACGCCTTTTTAACACCCTGTAGGGTTTAGGGTTTAGGGTTTAGGGTTTAGGGTTTAGGGTTTAGGGTGTAGGGTGTAGGGTGTAGGGTGTAGGGTGTAGGGTGTAGGGTTTAGGAAGGGCCCCTAAGTGCCGTTTCTAAACTCCCCCTCCTTTAGCTTGTCGATGTCGGGATTTGCGCTCAACTCGATGGGAATCTCCGCAGTCGACGCTGCGCAGCCCATGCTCGGCAAGGGGAAGGCTCGGTGAAACGGAGCGCAAGCTAAACCGATGCTTGGCTTTCAAACTGCGCCGCGGCAATCCGTTTAGGGTTTAGGGTTTAGGGCTTGGGGTTTAGGGCTTAGGGTTAGGGTTTAGGGTTTAGGGCTTAGGGTTTAGGACAGCGTTGAGGGCCTTTCAGCCTGTCCAGGTTCTCTCTCTCTCTCTCTCTACTCCCGACTTCCTGACTTGTGCCAACCATCCTCTAACCTGCACTTCATAAACCTTACAGCACGGTTCAAAGTATATATATATATATATATATATATATGTATATGCATAGAAAACTTACAGAAGTATATATATATATATAGGTATATACATACACACACATATATATATATATATATATTATTACACCCTTGTTCTATCAAGCCTGAAACCCCACATTTCAGTAAGGGAATTACAATTAAACATTGCCCAGCTGCGGCATGTTGTCGCCCCGGTCCTGCTTCGCCTGGGTGAGGTGTGACCTGTCAGGCTTATAGGGTTTAGGGGTTTAAGGTTTAGGGTTGAGCGTGTAAAAATTAGAGCTAGAATTTAGGGTTTAGGGTTCAGGGTTTAGGGGTTTAGGGTTTAGGGTTTAGGGCTTAGGCTTTAGGGTTTAGGGTTTAGGGGTTTAGGCTTTAGTGGCGTAATTCGGGGGCTCAGAGGCACAGGGGTGTAGGCCCTGAGGAGGCATCGGAATGTCGTCCCTAGACCCGAACTTTGGTGGTTTCGGGCTTTCAAGGCTTCGGCTTAGGGGAGATACATGTTTGGGACCCTAAGCCCTAAGCCCTAAACCCTAAACCCTAAACCCAAGTTAAACCCTTTGCAGACTGCAACCCAGTTCTCCTGGTGACTGCAGATATTGCATCAGGCGCCACCTCCCCAATCCTGAACCGCCTGAACCCCCTACACACCTCAATAGTAGGTGCCAGACCCCTGAAGCCCGCAACCAAGAACCTAAAAAGAAAACGAGGCTCCAATGCGCCTAACCCCCTTCAAAACCCGAATGAAGCCCTGCAATGCATAATTATGAATTGGGATGTTCCCCCTTGTACTTGCAGTCCTTCATACAGGGATTATAGTACCCCCCCCCCACTCTACTCCCTATTGAAGACTGTTAGTATAAGGGGGAACATCCCAAATTTTGAGTCCTAAACCCTAAACCCTAAACCCTAAATCCTCAACCCTCAACCCCAAACCCTAAACCCTAAACCCTAAACCCCAAACCCCAAACCCTCCCTGAAGCCGCGAGTCCCGGGCGCGAGCCGAAGCAACGCTGCGGAGCGGCTGCGCAGGGCCTGCGGGGTTCAGGGTTTTAAGTTTTAGGGTTTAGGGTGTAGGGTTTTAGGGCTTCAGGTTTTAGGGTTTAGGGTGCAGAGTTTTAGGGTTTAGGGTTTAGGGTTCAAGTTGGGGGGGGGGTGGGGGGGAAGGTGACAAGCTGGGATTTGGGTCAGGGTTCAGGGTTGTTGGGACATGGGGCCCGTTGTTTGTAGAGGCACCGTGATGTGCTGCTGCGGGTTTCGGGTGGGTCTCAGAGTCTAGGCGTCAAACGCAGCGCGCGGCCAGAATCCTACCGACCCTTTACCTCCACTTACCCAAGTATTGGGTTCGTAAACTTCAAGGGACTCTGCCTAGGACCCCTAAGATTGTACCCCTTGTTCTCTACAATGGATTGTAGGATCCTTGAACCACCACACTAATTTCGTAGCCCACTAAATTTGACTAGGTACCATGGGGAGTTTTTCGACTATGACGGGACGGTTCCGGGACACATACATGCAACTGTTGGACTTAAGTTAAGGAAGGCTTGTGCTCCGATCCTTTATGCTCAAGAATTACCTTAATCGCGCGGAGCAAAAGTGATCGAGTCATTTGCAGAAAGAAGCTTCTGCATTTGTATTACCCTAAAACCCTAACCCTAAACCCTTGATCCCTAAACCCTAAGCCCCAACCAAAACCTTCGAGACGAGCTCGCTCAGCCTTGAGGTATACAGGTTTACTTCGGGATGTTCCCCCTTCTACTAACAGTCCTTAATCGGGATTTGAATAGGGGGTATTATAATCCCCATTACGGACTGTTAGTATAAGGGGGGGACATCCACAGCTTTACTCTTGACACAATATCAAGCATCCTCTTGCCAACTCTCTGATGTCTTGCGCCAAAGCGAGCAATGTGAACAAAGTCACCTGACACGAGCAGGCCTCCACAAAAGGTCACTAACATCCCAGAAAGAAGCCTCGACACATTGGGGGTCTGAACCCTAAACCCTAAACCCTAAACCCTAAACCCTAAACCCTAGACCCTAAACCCTAAACCCTAAACCCTAAACCCTAAACCCTTTGGCGGCAATCAGAACTCGTCAGCTGCAGCCAGGCCTCTCGAAGCCGCGCCTCTCGCGCGCCTGAAGCTCGAAACCGGCTAAGGGGTTTAGGGTTTAGGGTTTAGGGTTTAGGGTTTAGGGTGTAGGGTTCAAACCTCAACTTGCTCCATCTATTATGGCCTACGTACACTCAGGGCTTAGGGTTCAGGGTTTGAGGATTTAGGGTTTTAGGGTTTTGGGTTCAGGGCTTACGGTTCAAAGGGTTTGGGGTTTACATCTGAATGTGGGACTGAATGAACCCAAAGATTGGGATCCTAGATTTGCTATTGCTCTGATGCTTCTTCCCTAACATAGGTTAGGGTTTAGGGTGCAGGGTTTCTGCAAGGGTGACGGTTCTTGAGCGAGCATTGAGCATTGAGAATTGAGCACTGAGCATTGAGCATTGAGCATTCAGCATTTGGGGTTTAGGGTGTAGGGTTTAGGTTTTAGGTTTTAGGGTTTAGGTTTTAGGGTTCTTAATTCAGGTTCAGCCTGCGGCCACCAGCTCCTGGCGGGCGTCGGTCAGGCCCCGGCGCGACTCCTTCGGCAGGGCTAGGGCCGAGGTTTGGGGGTTTCTTCGTAGCCGAGGTCTGATGTAGGGTTTAGGGTTTAGGGTTTAGGGTTTAGGGATTGGGGCAATTACTTGCTAGCCCAGTAGCCGCATCACAATAAGGGCACCCTTTTGTTGGGGCTGGTTACTTTATCAGGGAGCCTGGAACCCCCAAACAAGGGTCAAGGGCACTGCTGGGCCATCAAGGATTGGGGCTTGCAGGGCTTACTTGGAGGTTCATGGGTAGGTATTATAAGTATGGTAGCTATACTTGTATAACGCTATTTGGGCACTTCCAGCCCCCTCCAAGTACAGGGTCAGGGCTTAGGGGCTGTATGGGCTTCTAGGGCTCAGGGACTATAGGGTCTAGGGGTTGGGCGCTGCAGGGTCTATGATTCATCTCCTCAGCCGGGTAAAGGCAGCCAGGCTTTTTAGGGCTCACGGATTAGGGTTTAGGAAAGTTTGGGGTCTACGGGGTCTACGGGGTCTAGGGTTCAGGGCTTCCATTTGGGGTTTCTACGACGTTGAAACATTGACACACATGTAAGGGTTTGTCTGGTTCGTGGCTTTGAGCTGTTTGGCTTAGGGGTTTGGGGACAGCTTCTCCCTTACCGGGGCAGTAAGGTTGTGGGGTTTAGGGTTTAGGGGTTTGACAAGGCCTCACCACTTCTGACACGCAGTGTCTCACTGAAGCCCTACACCAAAAGCTAAGCTTTCCGCTTGCAGAAGTTGAAAATCCTGCGCGTAAAGCTCCTACAGTACGCCATGCTCCCCCGTGGGACCGCAGGGAGGCACCACTCCCAGACACAAAGCTTAAACCTAAATCCCCAAACCCGAAACCCAACCCTAAACCTCCCAAATGCAACTCTTCAAATGCTGGTGTGTCGGAAGGGTCCTCACATTGCTCGCGGAGCTTCCGCAAGGCCAGATCCTCCTGGGGAAGTTGTCCAGGTGCCTGACAGAGGCTGAGGGTTTAAAGTTCGTAGCTTCTTTTGTAGGGGGGTTCCCCAAGAATTAAACACTAAACAACCTAAAACCTTTAAAGCCACAAAGACCTAAACCCCAAATCCGGCTAACACTGAGACCATGAAACCCTGAACCCTGAGAGTTTAGGACCCCTAAATCCTGAAACGCTAAACCCTTTCTTACCTCTTGTCGGGCTTAGGGTTTATTTCGGGTTGAGGGGTTTACTAGTTCATGGTGGGGATCGTATTCAGAATTCATATATATATATATATATAGAGAGAGAGAGAGAGAGAGAGAGATTCCTTATTGAGTTTAAGTACCCTTAAAAATGTAAAATGATAATCCCCTCCCCCTAATATTAAACCCCCCCTACCCCCTAATATTAACCCCCCCCCCCCCCCCCCCCAATATACTAGAATATAACTATAATGGGGGGGGGGGGGGTCTTAATAATGGGGGGGGGGGTATTTAATATTAGGGGGTAGGGGGAGGGGTTAATATTAGGGGGAGGGGACTACCCAACTATGACCAAGTTTAGGGTTGATGTTGACAACTTTTTGGGCTTCGCTATGCTTCGGCCTTGGAAGGGTTTCCCTGCCATCCCAACAAATCCTAGCAGCACAGGCAAATGGGTTTAGTTAGGGTTTAGGAGTTGGGGTTTAGGGTTTAGGGTTTAGGGTTTAGGGTTTAGGGTGGTTTAGGGTTAGGGTTTAGGGTTTAGGGTTTGGGGTTTAAGTCTTGCGTTGTAAGCACATGCGCTTGGAATATTCATTCCCCCTACATCCAGCCGCCTCAGCCGCCTGCACCGTATCCCAAACAAACAGTACATGGCCTCTTGCGCGAAACGCTGGGAACAGCCATAGTTAAGGACAGAAATTCGGTTCTCCAGGAGTCCCAGATTGGGCGTAAGGTTTAGGGTTCAGGGTTTAGGCGCTGAGGCTTATTCCTTGAAACCCTGCAGCCCGGACGCCAAGCCTCAAATACAGACCTTCAACCCAACACTCTGCACTCTACTCTCTAAACCCAACCGAATTCCGTAGACCCCTTCCACTAGTCCAGAAGATGCCCGGAGTACCCCATTGAAAGAAGCATTTTGCCCCATTGAAAGAAGCATTTGGCCCTTGTTAAGGGGTACTTTGAGGGTTGTTAGGGCTTAGGGCTTAGGGCTTAGGGCTTGGGGCTTAGGGCTTAGGGCTTAGGGCTTAGGGCTTAGGGCTTAGGGTTTAGGGTTTAGGGTTTAGGGTTTAGGGTTTAGGGTTTAGGGTTGGGGGTGTTCAAGCCTGGAAGGCCTCTTCCTCTGCCGGCTGCGTCTGCTGCGCAGCGCACCACGCCTGACACTGCCCATAAACGCACTTTCATGTAGGACTTAGGGTTTTCTTTAGGGTTTAAGGGCCATTCAAGCAGGGTTCGGGGCTTCGGGTCTATCTAGGCTGTAGTCTTTGATATGCTAGGTGCACTAGGAGCCCTGATCCCCTCTCAGCCACTTGGCTCTAAACCCTACAACCCCATGACCCCGAAACCCGAAGTAGAACCCCACCCCTATCCTAAACCTCCACCCTCAACCCGCCACATCCCTTTCGAACCTCCAAACCCTAAACCGCCCGAATTAGACCCTCGTTCCCCCCGCCTCCCCACAACCACACCCCCCCCCTCTCCACCCCCGGGGAAAAAGAAAAAAGTACTAAAACACAAAGAAAAACCTAAACCACCATCCCGAAACCATAATTTTTAGGCCCTATAACCGATAGATTACCCCCGAGAAACAGATGAATAAACCATAATCCCTAGGCCCTATAACCTGGGATGATCCCCCTTGATACGAGCAGTCCTTTTTTAGGGATTATAGTACCCCCCATGAGAATCCCTATGATGGACGTTTAGTATAAGGGGGAACATCCCAACCCAAAATGAAACGCATAATTTCCCCAGAAAAACAGCTGAATAAATCATAATCCTAAACCCTAAACCCTAAACCCTAACCCCTAAACCCAAAATGCCCGATGACCCTAAACCCTAAACCCTAAACCCTAAATGCCCTATGACCCAAAACTTCCCACAGAGAAAGCAGCTGAAGGGCCTGCTCCACCGGAGCGGGAAGGCACGCCTCGAGAGCCACAAGCCTCGGCGCCCTAAACCCTAAACCCTAAACCCTAAAACCCTAAACCCTAAACCCTAAACCTCAAACCCTAAACCCTAAACCCTAAACCTCAAACCCTAAACCCTAAACCCTAAACCCTAAAAAACCCTAAACCCTAAACCCTAAAAAACCACTAAAAAACACCGCAAACCCTTAAAACCCTAAACCCCTTATCCCTTGACCCCAAAACCCTAAACCTAAGGCAAAAAAGAAAGCTTTTGAGGTGGCCTTACAGGCTTCATAGGGCTTGCGGGATGGAGGCTCAGAACCTTCTTAGGGTGCAGGGTTTAAGGGGGTTTAGGGGTTTAAGGGGTTCAGGGTTTAGGGTTCAAACCCAAATCCTAAAGTACGGTAGATAAAGCGAGAGCGAGCACATGAGTGAGCGAGATGGAAAGGTCGAGAGAAAGAGAGAGAGGAAGAGAGACACGACGTAAACGCTATGCTCAAAACCCCGACAAGCCGTAATCCTAACGCTTTTAGGGTATTTAAGCTGCTAGGGTCGCACGAGGCGGTTGAGACCCTGAACCCTGAACTCCGAACCCTGAAGCAAACTGGCAACAGAAAGAACCTTGTTGGGGCTTCTGGTTTAGGATCCAGGGTCTAGGGTGGTGCTGAAGCCACAACACACCAGGCGCCACACACCTCTGACGACCCAACCGTTCAGTCCAAACACTTTTACACACAGAACCCCTAACATTCAGGGGGCTCCCTAAAACCTGGGTAGCCCAGTAACCATATTATGATAAGGACAACCTTGTGGGGGGGGTTGGTTGCTTTATATCGTAACCTAGGTTCAAAAAAAGGGCTAAAGGCTACCTACCTGGCTACCAAGAACCCATTTCGAGACACTCGAGCACCCCCCCGCCCCCCCCTCCCCCCTCCCCCGTCTCAGGTCAGGGCCCCTGCCCTTTCAGGCCTCAGTCAAAGTGTCAGTCAGAGCGCTAGCAGCAAAGCAAGTTCTTCGAATCTGGCCTGTCTGACACTTGCGACCCTCAACCCTGCTCTCAATTCCCTGAATCCTAAAACCCTAAGCCCTAAACCCTAAGCCCTAAACCCTAAGTCCTAAGCCCTAAGCCCTAAACCCTAAACCCTAAACCCTAAACGAACCCTGCCAGCCGGATCCCGGATTGGAACCTCGGAGGCTGCTGAGCCGCCTGCCGTCTGCATCCACCGCTGCCTCGGATCGACGAAGCCTGGTGTCTAGGGTTTAGGGGTTTAGGGGTTTAGGGTTTAGGGTTTAGGGTTTAGGGTGTAGGGTTTAGGGTTTAGGGTTTAGGGTTTAGGGTTTAGGGTTTAGGGTTTAGGGTTTAGGGGTTAGGGGTTAGGGGGTTAGGGTTTAGGGTTTAGGGTTTAGGGTTTAGGGTTTAGGGTTTAGGGTTTAGGGTTTAGGGTTTAGGGGTTAGGGGCTGGGGTTTAGGGTTTAGCATTTAGGATTTAAGGTTTAGGGTTTAGGAGGACTTCGAATGTCTATAACTCCAGGCTTTGGGTTCTGGCTTAGCCTCGACCTCCCAAAGTAACATGGCCGTGCTTACCCGTTGTAGTGTAGCTTGAGGCGATTACGACTTCTGCCCTAAACCCTAAACCCTAAACCCTAAACCCTAAACCCTAAACCCTAAACCCTGAACCCTTAAACCCTAAACCCCAAACCCTAAACCGTGGTTACGACTTCTGCCCTGGGGAGTCAAGCAAGCAGGTTGGCCCTTGCCACATTCTAAACAGCTCCCAAATAGGATCCTCCGAAGTGCAAGAAGTGACACTTCCAATATCCCAAGGTCCTATATACACGCGAGAAAAGGTAACCGTAAGCCGTAAACCCTATACGTTAAGGTGACCCACATGAGAGACGAGCGTTTAGGGTCTAGAGCTCCGAGTCGTAGGGTACAGTATCAGGGTTTAGGGGTTAAGGTTTAAGTTTTGGGGTTCAGGGTTAGCAGGACTTCATCTCTCTCTCAGCCTCCTTGCCTCCAGTAGCGCCAGGAAGCGCAGCCGAAGCGTACGAGCTGCATCAGACCAACCTTTGCGGTGAAGGGGGGTTGCGGGTGTAGGGGTTTAGGGGTTTAGGGGTTTAGGGGTTGCGGGTTTAGGGGGTTTAGGGTTTAGGGGTTGACGGGGTGAGGGCTGCAGGGTTGCGGGTTCAGGGGTTTAGGGTTGAGGGAGGCTTTAGCGGCTTTCCCACCCGGTTCTGCCTTAGATAGTCCCTATTTCTGAGTACCCGAGATATCAGGTTCCATGTTTAGGGTTTAGGGTGTAGGGATTGTAGTAGAACCCGACCAAAGGAATATAGAAACCCTCAACCCTAGACCCTAGACCCTAAACCCTATAAACCTATAAACCCTAAACCCTAAACTGAACCCCCCCCTTTTTGCTGAGCGGACGGCTCTGACAGCTTTGTGTCTTCTCACGAGCCGGTGTAAATCGATGATCGACGTTAACATCCTAACCCCTGAACCCAATAAGGATCTAGGGTTGAGGGTTTGTAAAGAGTGTAGGGTTTAGGGTTTAGGGTTTCGGGCTTCGGGCTTAGGGCTTAGGGCTGCAGACTCGTCGAGGATGCCTGTTGTTGTATTCTTGTTGAGAGTTCACTACACTTTCTAGGGGCCCCGAAACCGCATAAACATAAAGATACTACTCCTAAGGGGCCCTACTCAGGGGGGATTCTGGAAAAGCCGTGTTAGTAGAAAAGCACTTCGCCCTGCCCCAAGTACCACTTCGTGAGGGCGCCTTCATCAGGGCTTGATGGGTACTTGAGGGAAACCCTAAACCCTCAAACCTCTAAACCCTATAAACCCCATAAGCCCTCAGCCCAAAAGAGTGTCTCTTTAATTGAAAGACTACTTGCAAAGGGGAGTTTGGGGGGTGTTAAGGTATAACGCTACAATCCCAGCCGCTTTTCAAGCGGATGGAAAGAATCCCTTGGATGGGCGCGTCGCATCCCGCCACCCCGTCATGCCCTGTTGAGATCTGAGGGGAGCTTAGCGTAAGTAGGTTATAGGCATAGGGTTTAGGGTTCAGGGTTTAGAGTTTAGGGCTTAGGGTTTCTGAGTATAAGTTCGGTAAACCCGGAACCCTAAACTACAGAAACACGAGCTTCCCGAGCCTTTAGGAGTGTGGCCTGAGAAGGCCCCCAAGCCCGGGACCTGCGCAGTAGGATGCGCTGTAAGCCTGAAAGCTACGCTTTAGGCTGCAGGCTTTTGGGTTTAGGGTTCAGGCGGTTTAGGGTTTAGGGTTTAGGGTTTAGGGTTTAGGGTTTAGGGTTTAGGGTTTAAGCTTCAGTGAAGTTGGGCTCGAGTTTTTTAAGCGTTCGGGTTTTGGGCGTAGCTCCTCGCCCGAACCGGCATGCATTGAGGTGACCGGGCAGCCCATCCCAAGGGGAGGCATTAACACCAGATCTAAAATCCAGAGCCGAAAGAGCACGAAGGCCTACCTGGGGACCCTCTTTACCCAGAATTTTATACGTTAAACCTACGAATTCACAGCAATTACTACTAAAAAAATTATGGGTTAAACCTACGAATTAAGGGCAATTACTACTAAACTGTAGGTAAATAGGGCCCCCAGGTCAAGCCTAAACTTGCCTAAACCCTAAAGCCCTAAACCTGTAGAAGCCCTAAAGCCTCAAAGCCTGCTTGGCAGGCTTTGCTACCAGGCCTGGGCACTTGAGAAAACTTGTCAGCTCCATGTGATCTGCTGGTAGGAGTTAGGGTTTAGGGTTTAGGGTTTAGGGTTTAGGGGTTAGGGGTTAGGGGTTAGGGGTTAGGGTTTAGGGTTTAGGGATTTGGGTGTAGGGACATTGCCGGAAAACAACCCTACACCCTATATCCTGCCTGGCTCCCCAAACACCCACTGTTCTGGAAGGCTTATGCCCTGCATGAGAACCGATAGGTTGCGAGTGAGGCCACATGAACACAAAACCACACACCTCCCTAAACCCTAAACCCTAGACCCTAATTCCTAAACCCTAAACCCCATACCCTAACCCTAAACCCTAAACCCAAACCCTAAACCCTAAACCTCTCTTACTGTATATATATATATATATATGTATATATATATATAAACCTTAAGATCATTCGTGGTCCTGTGTCTTGTCTGCACTTATGATTCCCCCTCTGGAACCTTCCGCGGCGGGGGCCGATGACGGTTATCGGAGGCCCCTTGAGATGCTGGGGGGGGGGGAGTGTGGTGGTGGCCGCGGCTGTGCCGCAGGTCGACCCCTACCTACCTCATTCGTGGTCAAGGCGCAAGGTTTCGTGGACAAGGCACAAGGCTTCGTGGACAAGGCACAAGGCTTCGTGGACAAGGCAAGCTTGCCCCCTCTCCCCCCTCCCCTCCCCCTCCCGTGCCTTGTCAACTTGCTGATGAAAAATGTTAACTTTCAAATTCCCTTATTGGGTTTAGGGTTTAGGGTTTGGGGTTTGGGGTTTAGGGTTCAACAGCTCCGGGTCGAGCATTCTCTAGTGGAGCCGCTGCTTCGACTCTAGAAAAAACCCCACCCACCCAGAGACTCCCAAAACATTAGAATTCGGGTTCAGGGTTTAGGGCTCATTTCGCAGATCATGGCTTGTGGCTCCTCCGCAGACGACATGGAGCCCTTGTCTGGACGCCTCACTTGCAGCCACCTTTGTTGGGCAGAGCTGGGGTGCTTAGGGTTTAGGGTTTAGGGTTTAGGGTTTAGGGTTCGTGGGGCAGGGATGTAGGAGTTCCGGGTTTAGGGCTTTGGGTTCCGTGTTTAAGGTTCCAGGCTTCAGGACTGGAGGTTCAGGGTTTAGGCGCCCGGGACGTGCTTCGCTACTTATGAGTTCCGCCCCCCCCCCCCCCCCCCCCAAAGCCCCTCCAAAACCCTAAGAGCCCTGTATTACGGTTGATGGAGGAAATCTTGCACCACCTATTGAATAACAAGTGACACGACACATGAGCATGACCCCGCACCCCCTTTTTAATATTGACGACGATGGACACCGAGGTGGTGCAAGATTTTTGTCATTGGAACCCGCGGCACTTCCGAGGAAGAACAATCAATATTAAAAAGGGGGCGCGGGGTCTCTACTTTGTTTGGCCGTATAAAGCGGTGCAAGATTTCCTCCATCAACAGTACCTTACAACGTCGTCGCAGCAAGCAAGATGTATGATGAGTATACAGTGTTAACTGCATAATGTACATTTCCACAGTTAACGCTCAGTTAACACTCAGTTAACACTACAGTTAACACTACAGTTAACACTACCGAAATGCTGCAAAAACCAGCATTTTGCTGGATATACACATTTAAAAGAAGCAAATTAGTAATTTTACTGTCTTTAATACAAATGTGAGGAAAATGCCGGTTTTTGCAGCATTTCGGTAGTGTTAACTGTAGCGTTAACTGTAGTGTTAACTGAGCGTTAACTGAGTGTTAACTGTACAAAAGGTGCAGTGCAGGATCACCAATGGCACCCCTGACGAGGGACTCTGGCAATTTGGTGATGTCTAGTAAATACACAGGCTGCTTTTGTCACTTAAGCAAAACGATCCTGTCGGTTGATGGAGGAAATCTTGCACCACCTATTGAATAACAAGTGACACGACACATGAGCATGACCCCGCACCCCCTTTTTGATATTGACGACGATGGACACCGAGGTGGTGCAAGATTTTTGTCATTGGAACCCGCGGCACTTCCGAGGAAGAACAATCAATATTAAAAAGGGGGCGCGGGGTCTCTACTTTGCTTGGCCGTATAAAGCGGTGCAAGATTTCATCCATCAACAGTACCTTACAACGTCGTCGCAGCAAGCAAGATGTATGATGAGTAAGTGTTAACTGTATTATGTACATTTCCACAGTTAACGCTCAGTTAACACTCAGTTAACACTCAGTTAACACTACAGTTAACACTACAGTTAACACTACAGTTAACACTACCGAAATGCTGCAAAAACCAGCATTTTGCTGGATATACACATTTAAAAGAAGCAAATTAGTAATTTTACTGTCTTTAATACAAATGTGAGGAAAATGCCGGTTTTTGCAGCATTTCGGTAGTGTTAACTGTAGCGTTAACTGTAGTGTTAACTGAGCGTTAACTGAGTGTTAACTGTACAAAAGGTGCAGTGCAGGATCACCAATGGCACCCCTGACGAGGGACTCTGGCAATTTGGTGATGTCTAGTAAATACACAGGCTGCTTTTGTCACTTAAGCAAAACGATCCTGTCGGTTGATGGAGGAAATCTTGCACCACCTATTGAATAACAAGTGACACGACACATGAGCATGACCCCGCACCCCCTTTTTGATATTGACGACGATGGACACCGAGGTGGTGCAAGATTTTTGTCATTGGAACCCGCGGCACTTCCGAGGAAGAACAATCAATATTAAAAAGGGGGCGCGGGGTCTCTACTTTGCTTGGCCGTATAAAGCGGTGCAAGATTTCATCCATCAACAGTATGAACCTGAAAACCATACAAAACCATATAAAACCTTTAAAACCCAAAACCCTCTAACGCCCTAAGAAACCCTAACACCCTTAGGCCGCTGTCCGAAACTCTAAACTCCATAGTCTAGAGACGCGCTTAGGCTTCAGGATTCTGGGCCATGGGTTCTGCGGGTTTAGGGGTTCAGGGTTTAGGGTTTAGGGTTTAGGGTTTAGGGTTCAGGGTTTAGGGCTTAGGGTTTACCTGGGACCCTTATTTACCTACAGCTTCGTGGTAACTACTTGGCTGCACCCAGGAGGGTAGCTATAAATTAAACTTTTAGAGCTGCCTTGTTAAGAAACCCAATAAACCCAAAAAGGGTAAGGATCCGGTAAAGTACCACAAAGGAATGAAGTGGGTTTTGAGGCTCTATGGGAAATCTAAGGGAACCTAAACCCCCCTAAACCCTAAACCCTAAACCCTAAACCCTAAACCCTAAACCCTAAACCCTAAACCCTAAACCCTAAACCCTAAACCCTAAACCCTAAACCCTAAACCCTAAACCCTAAACCCTAAACCCTAAACCCTACCACAAATCCTAAACCTAGAATAAGGGTACTACTGGGCATCCTAGAACTGTAGGTAAAGAGGGTCTCTGGTATCGGGCCCCGACTCTATGGGGTCGAAGCGCATCTTGTGAATCGGTTTAGGGTTTAGGGTTTAGGGTTTAGGGTTTAGGGTTTAGGGTTTAGGGTTTAGGGTTTAGGGTTTAGGGTTTAGGGTTCGTTCACTGCAACGCTGTCGCCAGAGCGACTCACCCTTCTCCGGCCGCTGCGCCCAAAGTCTCAAGAACTACGTTGAGGGGTATAAGGAGGGACCTTTAGAAGGTGCCCCTAATCAGATTTCCCCTATATGACCCTTTAACAACCTTTTTTCGTCCCTATATTCCTAAGTAGCCCCCTTTGGACCCAGGTACAAGTACGAAGAGAAAGAGACAGAGAGACCACTCACCTCCAAACCGAAACCCTAAACCCTAAACCCTAAACCCTAAACCCTAAACCCTAAACCCTAAACCCTCTTCTCGTGAAAATCCCAAAGACAGAAACCTCTTTTGATCCTCCTAAGCTCGCCCTTCAGAGTCAATGAGGAACATATTCTGGTTTTATTCCTAGACCATAAACCCTAAACCCTAAAAAAAACCCTAAACCCTATCCCTAAACCCCTGAACCCTGAACCCTAAACCCTAAACCCTAAACCCGAAACCCTAAACCCTAAACCCTGAAACCTTAGTTTCCCTTGGGCCAGAGGGCGGTTCATGGCCAGCAGTGGGTTGCGGCGCGCCGAGAACCCTGGAATGCGCTTGGGCAGCAAAGGTCCGGACTGCTCCTGAGGCCCATTTAGGGTTTAGGGTTTAAGGTTTAGGGTTTAGGGTTTAGCTCTCTGATGCATGGCCCTGCTTTGAACACTAAATGATAAGGGGTATTGAAACACAGGAAGGGGACCTTAGGTAGCTGTAGCAGGGTGACAAATCACCGGCCTCCTATAGTATGTTGCTAGGACCATCACGGGCCTTACGAACATAAGGGTCCCTAGTATAGTAGGATCCTCATATAATAAGGACCCCAATAAGGTACCCCCACCTCGGTGCTCAAAACAAGGACTCGTAGCTGATTCTTTCACTTCGAACATCCCCGCCCTAGAGATCTGGAATTGTGTGGGCCGTCCTACTCTTTAGGGTTTCGGGTTTAGGGTTCAGGGTTGAGGGTTATCTTCGAGGCTTGATCACTTCGGGGTTCTTTGGGACTTCAGGGATCTTCTGAGGATACTCTGAGGTTGGGGATTCGGGAGATGGGCGAGGAGTAGACGGGGAGAGGAGAAGAATTTTGTTTACAAACTTAGCAACCCCACAACGAGGGTGGGGAATAACATCGACGCTACTGGTTGCGGAACGCAGGCCTGCAAAAGAACCCTCAGCGTGACAACCATGTGCTGCCAGAACTGTAGCCTGCTCATCACTGGAACGACATGCCTGCCACTCGTTATAAGACGACCCGTCCTCAACCTAAAACAACAAAAAATCGTGATACTACTATGTGAGGACCCGCATTTCTCATCAAGAACCCAGTGAAAAAGAAACACTTGCCTTGGTGCGGTTGTCCCGAATATCCTGTCATCTCTTGGTGGTGATGCATGACCCAGGTGTGCAGCCTAACTTAGCCTGACTGTACCCCAAACCCTAAACCCTAAACCCTAAACCCTAAACCCTAAACCCTAAACCCTAAACCCTAAACCCTAAACCGCACCCTAAACCGCACCCTTCGCACTAGCAGGTCTCCCAGCGGACATCTGGGGTCAGCCAATGCCAGCTCCTCGACCTCTGTTTGCAAAACCATTGAATTCTCAGGGGCTCTAGTAGCCTATAAAGTTCGGCCCGTGGAGGTACTGGGTTCAGGGTTTATAGGGTTTAGGGTTTAGGATTCCATGACACAGACACACACACACACACACAACTTACTGGTTCTTAGCAGGAAACTCGGGAATTGGGAATTTTATAGCCATCTATCCATACATGATACCTCGTCCCCCCATTCCCTACTACGAGCCCCTAAACCCTAAACCCCAAACCCCAAACCCCAAACCCTAAACCCTAAACCCTAAACCCCAAACCCCAAACCCCAAACCCGAAACCCTCAACCCTAAACCCTAAACCCTAAACCCGAAAACCAAGCCCCAGTCCTCCACCAACTGCATGAGCGAGGGACAATTTGCACTCGTCCTCAAGTTGCGAGTGCCTGTAGTGTGAAGCTGGAGGTTTAGGGTTTAGGGTTTAGGGTTTAGGGTTTAGGTTTTAGGTTTTAGGGTTTAGGGTTTAGGGTTTAGGGTTCTCCGAAACCCTAAACCCTGCACCAGACAACGATAGTAGCAGACTCCAAAAACTTCAACGCATGGCCGGCAACTGTCCGACTTATACTTACATTTTGCAGCAACACTCTTGGCAGCCCAGCAACCATCTCACAATGAGGGTACTCTGTTTTTGGTTGGTTGCTTTAGAAGGGAACTTTGAACAAGAAAAGTAAAGGCTACCTCTGGGCTACCAAGCATTCGTGTTGCACCCTGACAAGAAGTGTAAAAGCAGGGAAGTGCTGTACTCTAAAATCCTTCCATCCATTTCATCTAGAACTAGCCACAAAGTTAGGGTTTAGGGTTTAGGGTTTAGGGTTTAGGGTTTAGGGTTTAGGGTTTAGGGTTCCGGGTTTGGGGTTTGGGGTTTATGGTGTAGGGGCCCTGAACCCTAGTCCCTCACCCGATGTTCCCCTGCAAAGGGAGCTGCATCTTTGGATCTCGGTACTGGTGGGGTCCTTCTTCCCTTTACGGACCAGCTATATCGCTTCAACTGCCACAATCACGGTGTGTGACATCTGTAGGGTTTAGGGTTTAGGGTTTAGAGTTTAGGGTTTAGGGGACAGAGCAGCTTGTCAGCTACCCTCTTGCCCGCCCACGATAAGGAAACACTTGGCGACACACTTGTAAAGGCACCAATGCCATACACAACTCGGAAAGAACCCCTCCAAGGGCTGGAACTAAACAAAGCCCTGCCCCTTAGCTCAACGCGGTTTAGGGTTTAGGGTTTGGGGTTTGGTGTTTAGGGTTTAGGGTTTAGGGTTTGGGGTGCAGGGCTCAGGGTTTAGGGTAAACCCGAAACCCCAAACTTCAAACCCTAAACGCTAGCTGTGCAGGCAAAGTTGCTGTCTCGCCAGCCAATGAAGTTCCTGAGACGCCCCAGAAGCCAAGAGACGATGGTGCACAAACTGCTACCGAAGCCTAAAGAATTCATCATCTCCATACACTCCGTGCATGGATGTATGTATGTATGTATGTATCTATATCGGTATATATATATATATAGATAGAAAGCCATGCTAGTTCAACAGGCCCTATACGACCTTGCCTTCGTAGAAACTACATTGGGAAACCATCAACTCAATCGAAATAGCACGCTCATCGGGGAGTTGCGAGGACAGTTTCACTCTCTTGGCCATTCGACTTGTTCTCATGGGTGCGGATTCACCCTGCAAAGAGAAATTGGAATCAACAGTCATAGCTGCAGCCCTCAACCCTACACGATGGCCCGGATAAGGGCCCTAAGGCGAGGAAATGTCATAAGACACTCAAACGATACCCCCCTTAGAACCACGCACGAAAAACAACTTCAACCCATTTTCTTGGGTTTCTATAAGCAAAACCATAGAATTCCAAAAAAAAAGGTTTACTCCAACCCATTTTCTTGGGCTTCTATGAGCAAAAGGGAAATAGAATTCCTAAGGAGCTGTAGCAAATCGCGCTTCCACCCAAGGCACACTTCCAGCGGCATTTTGGGAGCCCTACCATGATCCCGGCAGTCTACAGTCTATGCAGTTTGGGGTTTGGGGTTTAGGGTTAGGGTTTAGGGTTTAGGGCTAGGGTATAGGGTTTGGGGTTTTGGGCTCAAGGCTTACCCAAACTTGCCAACGATCGGCCCTCAGATGAACTGATCCTCTTCACGACGAGGTCAGAAGGAAGGCGGACGTCATCAACAAACAGTTTGGAAGCGGCAGCGACAAGACTAGTTTAGGGTTTAGGGTTTAGGGTTTCGGGTTTAGGGTTTAGGGATTAGGGTTTAGGGTTTAGGGATTAGGGTTTAGGGTTGACCGAGGAACTTAATCTGAAGATCTCGCTCCAGGAAGCGTCTAGGGGCTTTGGGGTTTGCCTTCGGAACCCCAACAGCAGCCTGCGCAAAGAAAAGTTTTGGGTTCTGAAGGTAGCAATTACGAAGGACTAACATGTGGACATCTCACCCCCTAAGCCCTAATCACCCCTAATAAACCCTAGCAAGCCCCTACTAAACCTGAAGAAGCCCTAATAAAACCCGAATAAGCCCCAATAAACCCCTTCAAACCCTAAGAAGCCCTAATAAACCCGAATAAGCCCAAAAACAAACCCTACTGTTAAGCCCTCATGAAACCTAAACAGCCCCGAATTCTAAAACCCTCCAAATAAGCCCCTTATAAGCCCTTTTCACCCTAATAAGCCCTTTTAGCCCTAGTAAGCCCCCAAAAAAACCCTCGAAAGAAGCCCCTCAACCGTGGAACAGGCAAGGTTCGTGTGAAGGTCGCTGTACTGCGCTGTCTCCACCTTGTGCCGCAGCTAGGGTGTAGGGTTTAGGGTTTAGGGTTTAGGGTTTAGGGTTTAGGGTTTAGGGTTTAGGGTTTAGGGTTTAGGGTTTGGGGTTTAGGGTTTAGGGTTTAGGGGCTTGGGGCTTGGGGCAAGGTTCCCAGGCTGTGTTGCAACATAGGAACCCCTAAGGCTTAACGAGGGCGTTAAATTTCCAGGAGCTTGGGCGATGCTCGGAAAAAGGTCAGGGCTTTGGGAGTTTAGGGTTTAGGGTTTAGAGTTTAGGGTTTAGAATTTAGGGTTTAGGGTTTAGGGGGCCTGCCTACACAGCAGAAATGATTCACAAAGCTCTTCCCACACTGTCTGTGGATGTCTGAACAGCTCCCATGTCGAACGAGAGAAAGAGCACGTACGTATTCCCTTGCACACATGCCTAGATGCTGCTGAAGAAGGGTAACGGTGTATCTACATTCTAGCCTCATTGTGAAGCCTACTTCCGAAGTCCTGAGTCCTAAGCTACCTGATCCCTTAACCCTAAGCCCTATCCGCAAGCAGCGCTGTATACACTAAACCCTAAACCCTAAACCCTAAACCCTAAACCCTAAACCCTAAACCCTAAACCCCCAAACCCCTAAACGCCTAAGCCCCTAAACCCCTAAACCCTAGACTTATGGAAGCCACTCCAAAAGCCGACGAGGAGCCACACTCGCTTGCTGCACCTGGCGTTTAGGGGTTTAGGGCTGCAGGGTTTAAGGGCTTAGGTCTTAGGGTTGCTGAATTGGTTTAGGGTTTAGGGTTTAGGTTTTGGGGTTTAGGGTTTAGGGTTTAGGGGTTAGGGGTTAGGGGTTAGGGCTGGGGTTTAGGGGTTTAGGGGGGGGGGGGGGGGGGTTAGGCTTTCGTGTTTAGGGTTTGAGGAGACCAGGATTACAGTAAGGGTTTTAAGATTCAGGTCTTTTGGCTTTCGTGCTTCGGGTGTCAAGATGAAGGGTCTTAAGCTTTGTGTTTAGGGTTTTAGGATTAAGGGTCTCCGTTTATGGGTTTTAGGCTTTAGCGTTTAGGGTTTTGGGGTTACGGGTTTTTCGGTTAAGGGTTTTAGGCTTTACCGTTTAGGCGTTTAAGGTTAAGGGTTTTAGGCTTTAGCGTCTAGGACGGTTCTAGGATAAAGGGCCTCAGGCTTTGGGTTTCGGGTTTCGTGTTTGGGGGTTTTCGGCTTTAGGATTAAGGGTTGTAAACCCTAAACCCTAAACCCTAAACCCTTAAGGCTACCGGATTTAGGGTTTTTAGGCCCTCCGGGTTGCCCAGAGAACCCCAAACCCCTACAAGGATGACGAGCTCTCGGGTTTAGGGTTTAGGGTTTAGGGTTGCTGTGGGCACTACCTGCACTGTGATGCCCCTCCCCCACCACTAAGTCGAAAACTCTAAGCCCGCCATTCCTAAACCCTGAAAATCCTAAACCCTAGATTCCCAAACCCTAAATTCCTAAACCCTTAATTCCTAAACCCTACATTCCTAAACCTTACATTCCCAAACCCTGAATTCCTAGACCCTAAATTCCTAAACCCTTAATTCCTAAACCCTACATTCCTAAACCTTACATTCCCAAACCCTGAATTCCTAGACCCTAAATTCCTAAACCCTAAATTCCTAAACCCTAAACCAAAAACCCTAAAACCCTTAAATTCCCAAACCCTAAAACCCTTCAAGGATCGACTTGTCCCAGTCATCCGGGAAGAGTGCATTTTAGGGCCCATCAAATGGGTTTAGCTTAAACCGTTTAAGGTTTAGGGAATTAGGGTTTAGGGTTTAAGCTTCAGGGTTCAGGTGCAAGGCTTGCGGCTGAGGGAATTAGGCTTTTGGATTTAGTGTTTCCGTTTGTTTTGGCCGTTGTTCTGTCTTTCGTGCCTTTTTTGCTTTGACTTTCTGTCTTCCCTTCCTCCTGCTACCCTAGACCCTAAGCCCTAACTGGCCCTAAACCCTGAACCGCATCTCCATGAAGGCAAGGTGACCTTCAAGGCGCGGAGGAACTGCCTCGGCTTGGTTCAGGCGTTGAGGTTTAGGGTTTAGGGTTTAGGGTTTAGGGTTTAGGGTTTAGGGTTTAGGGTTTGGGGTTTGGGGTTTGGGGTTTGGGGTTTGGGGTTTGGGGTTTGGGGTTTGGGGTTTGGGGTTTGGGGTTTGGGGTTTGGGGTTTGGGGTTTGGGGTTTGGGGTTTGGGGGTTGGGGTTTGGGGTTTGGGGGTTTTGGGTTTTTGGGCTTGGGATTCAGGGTTAAGGGTTTAGGGTTCAAGGTTTAGGCTGCCAACGCACCTGGGGGGGGGGGGGGGGGGTACTTGCACTTTCATACACGGGCCAAGCCAAATAGGATGGGCATTTTTTCTTGACAGTCGAGTATATGGGGAGGTGAGATGAGCAACATCGCTTGACTACTGAACTAATGAGCCCGCTGTCTGCCAAGCTTTAGGCGCCTACACCCTAAACCCTAAACTCTAAACCCGAAACCCTAAACCCGAAACCCTAAACCCACACTTTGTTTTGTTGTTTCTCCTTGGGGTTTAGGGCTTCGAAAGTTAAAGGCGCCCGAAGTGCCCAGTATACTCCCCTCATCATTCCCATACATTCAGAATCCTGCATAACATAAGCTACGCACCCAAACCTTAGTCTAACACCCCTAAACCCTAAGCCCTAAACCCTAAACCCTGAACCCTAAACCCTAAACCCTAAACCCTAATCCCAACAACAAAGTAGGAGGCCGATTATATGGCGCGGGATCAAGGGGCGTTTAGCTCTTCTGTCTGACATCGCAAGCTCTGGGCCCACCTTGCCCAAAGGATTTCCTCGTACAAAGCGCCTTCAAAGAAGTGCCCCTTCTCTAGAACAAGCCCAAAACCCTCAACCCTAAATTCTAAATCCTGAATCCCCAAATACCTATAGCCCTAACTAGACCCTAGACCCCAAACCCTAAACCCTAAACCCTAAACCCTAAATCACTAAACCCTAACCCTAAAACCCTAAATCCCAAAAACCTAAACACTAAACCCCCCTAAACCTAAACCCTTGCATCCGCGCTGCAGCTCCACTGGCGAATCGGGGCTTGCTTGGAGCATGCGCTGCCGAAGCTGCTTCACGCCTTGGGTGCGGCGTTTGGGGGCAGTAGGCTACCCTAAACCCTAAACCCTAAACCCTAAACCCTAAACCCTAAACCCTAAACCCTCAACCCTAAACCCTGGACGGATGACGTGTCGGCACACCACCCCAAAAGAGTCCAGCGGGGGTGTCCGTGAAGTGCCCACACCAGGGAGTGCACGCCTAATCCCAAAAATGATCTCGAAGTACAGGGTTTACGGTTTAGTTCAGGTTTAGGGCTGAGGGTTTGTAGGGTTTAGGCATCAGGATGACATCAAAGGGCCTTAGTTTTAAGCTGGGGTGTGGGGAGGGGGGAGAGGGAAGTTTAACCCTACACCCTAAACCCTAAACCCTAAACCCTAAACCCTAAACCCTAAACCCTAAACCCTAAACCCTAAACCCTAAACCCTAAACCCTAAACCCTAAAGGGCTGAAGGCACCTTAGGGTCACTTCAGGGTTCAGGGTTCCGGATCATACAATGTCGCTTGAGCCCTTGCGCCCAGAGCCACGAAGTCTCTGAGGGCCGGAGGGTTTTTAGAAGAGCTGGGCCTTGGTTTGGGGTTTAGGGTTTAGGGTTTCGGGTTTAGGGTTTACGGTTTGGGGGTTGGGGTTTGGGGTTTCGGGTTTAGGGTTTACGGTTTGGGGGTTGGGGTTTGGGGTTTAGGGCTTAGGGTTTGGGGTTTGGGGTTTGGGGTGTAGGGTTTAGGGTTTAGTTTGTGGTTTTGGCTTTAGGGTACCTTGTCAGGTTGCTCTTCAGGCTGCGAGCCCGGAGCAACGGAGCTTAGGGTTTCAGGTTGGGGGGCTTGGCGTCTTGTGGCCCTTCTTCCTTGCACTTAGGGTTGCGGATGTCTTCGGGTGTCAGTAATTTCCGGGGATTGACAATTTTATGGTCTCGACGCTCCCGCGGTTTCGGGCTTCGGGTTGAAAACGCAAAAGTTCGCCACATGTACAAGTCCTCAGGCGAAGTACTGAACCTAAAACAACCTAACCCATAAACCCCCAAACCCCAAGACCCCAACCCCCCTGAAGGACCCTAAAAACCCCAAACCCTAAGACCCCAAACCCCTGAAGGACCCTAAAAACCTCAAACCCGTAAACCCCCTAAGACCCTAAGACCCTAAGACCCCAAACCCCCTGAAGAACCCTAAAACCCTCAGACCCGTAAACCCCCAAACCCTAAGACCCCAAGACCCTAAGACCCCAAACCCCCTGAAGAACCCCAAAAACCCTAAGACCCGTAAACCCCCAAACCCTAAGACCCCAAACCCCCTGAAGAACCCTAAAACCCTAAGACCCGTAAACCCCCAAACCCTAAGACCCTGAGACCCCAAACCCCCAAGCCCTCAAAAGGCTGCGCCCCGAACATGGCATCCTTAGGCCCTACTCGCCCAACATGTAACCAGACATGCTAAGCACCAACCCCTAAGGCCCTCAAATCCTAAACCCTAGATAAATCCTAAACCCTAAACTCTAAACCCTAAACCCTAAACCAAAATCCCTAAACCCTGAACCCCGAACCCGGACGGAAGCCTTCGAACCTCAAAACCCCAGAACCCAGACCATATCTGGGCGCCACACCCTGTCGTGGCCCGGCACCTTCAAGGGGACCTCGCATCTGCAGAACATCACCTCGGGGTCTTCTTTTGCGATCTGTGTGCCAGATAAGATGCGGGGCTCAGGGTTGGGGTTCGGGGCTTAGAGAGATGACCAAGTATAGGGTAGAACAAGCCTTGTTCATATTACGATCATTCAGCTTTGGCTACTCGTGAAAAACACTTATGCTGAGATCCCCCAGCGTTCAAGTTAGGCTTTAGGGTAAAAGTAGACAACAAACTTGGTAACCCCTTCGATTTATCTTTCAGGCCCGTTTGCTGCAAAGATCTCCAACGGTATCTCAAATGGCCACGGTAGCGACCGGGGCATGTGGGTGGGTGGGGGGGGGGGGGGGGGGGGGGCGGTTGCGAAAGCGTCCGTGTTCTCCCCTGCTGAATGAAGGCTCAAAGAACTAAGTAAGTAGGCAAGAATATGGCAGGGCGATGTATACATATATACATATATACGTATATACATATATACAAATATACAAATATACATATATTCATATATTCATATATTCATATATTCATATATTCATATATTCATATATTCATATATTCATATATTCATATTTTCATATATTCATATATTCATATATTCATATATTCATATATTCATATATTCATATATTCATATATTCATATATTCATATATGGCTATATTCATATATGTATAAATAAATAAATAAATGAATGAATATATATATATATCTATATACATATGTATGTATAAGTATAGGTAACTCAACTTAGGGTCCCCGATAACACTACGTACTCCGTAGGAAGCTCAACCCTAATCCCTAAACCCGTGAACCCAAAAAAGGACAGTAGACCCTACCCACTCAATTCCCCGAGCCATCCAAAACACTTGAAACTTCACCCCGAGCCCTGCAGCCAGCCACCTGGAGACAAGCGGTCTGTCTCCAGCCGAAGGGGCCTGGCGGAGGTTCTGGGTTTCGGGTTTGGGGTTTAGAGTTGGGGGCTTAGGACTTCGGGTTAGAGAGACGGGCGAAGAATAAGGACTGGTTGTAAGGCTCAGCCACTCGGGTTATGATCAGCTGTCGTGGTTTCACCCTAACCCCCAAACCCCAAAGCCTAAACCTAAACCCTATACCCCCTGAAGGACGTCAAAACTATCCACATCGTACGCAGCTTCCCTGAGTCACTCCCTTTAGGGAGGAGCAGGGACACCCAAAGCTCCTTGATGGTATCATGGTACTATACACAGTGGGCCGTTTAGGCTTTAGGGTTTAGGGTTTAGGGTTTGTTTTTGTAATCTGAAACTATTTTAGGGGTTTGGGGTTTAGGGTTGTGTGGTTGCATGCACTCTCATGAGGGGCACTACGGGGACCTCCCGCTTGACTGTACAGGGGTTTGTTGCGACAGAATCCCGCTCAGGCTCAGACTCTTGCTTCGCCAACGCCCCAGCAGGTGAAACCAAACCCTAAACCCTAAACCCTAAACCCCAAACCCCAAACCCTAAACCCTAAACCCTAAACTACCCTAGTTCAGCCCTGATTAGGCGCTAATTCGGCCCCAAAAGAAAAGTCTCAAAAAGCTTGAAACACAGCTCTGGTTTGGAGAAATATGTCTTGTAGCGGCGAGGGGAGGCTCGCAACTTCTCCCACGTCTTGAAGCAAGTTTGCGAAGGGGGAGGAGGGGGGGAGGGGAGCGGGAGGGAGGGGGGGAAGAGGAGGGGGGGGTTTAGGGTTCAGGGTTCAGGGTTCAGGGTTTAGGGTTTAGGGTTTACGTCCAGGCCTCTGCACCACGCCGTCATCGGTAAGGACAGCTCCCAGCTCGGTCAGTAAGTCAGTGCTCTCGATCCTTGCCCAGGTTCATGCGGGGCTTTGTGCTAAAGTAGAGCTTAGGGCTTTAGGGTTTAGGGGTTTAGGGTTTAGGGTTTAGGGATTCTGGGTCCAAGTTTTAGGGGTTCGGTTAAAGCAGAGCTTAGGGGTTTTGGGTTCTAGGGTTTCCAGTTTGGGGCTCGGGGTGTAGCATTTGTATTGCATTTGGGCCTATAGCTTAGCGACAAGAGTTTGTGCAGCTCACTTGACAAAACTCTGACCGTTTCTCGGGTGTCCCAGCAATTATAAAGGGTGGTCCAACAATCGGGGCCCGAAAAAGTAGCAGAATGTCAGAGACCTGACCATGAGTGGATGCAAAGAAGTCAGGTATAATTTTGCTGAACCCTAAACCTAAACCCTAAACCCTAAACCCTGAACCCTAAACCCCAAACCCTAAACCCTAAACCCTATAAAACCTGAGCCCTAAAGTCTGGGCGCCCTGATCTCCTTTCTTGAGCTCCTGAGAAGGGTCCCAAAGCCCTCTAAACACGTTTTGCCTGCGAAGGCAGTAAAGGGACCCAATTACATCCCCCTTAGCCCTAAACCCTATAAACCCTGAACTCTATAAAACCTATAAATCCTACACCCTAAACCCTATAAACCTCAAACCCTAACATCCCTAGACCTTCGATCCTAAACCCTAAACCCCTAAACCCCTAAACCCCTAAACCCCTAAACCCCTAAACCCCTGAACCCCTAAACCCCTAAACCCCTAAACCCCTAAACCCCTAAGCCCCTAAACCCCTAAGCCCCTAAACCCATAAACCCCTAAACCCCTAAACCCTCAAACCCGTAAACCCTAAACCCCTGAACCCCTAAACCCCTAAAACCCTGAACCCCTGAACCCCTAAACCCCCGAACCCCTGAACCCCTAAACCCCCGAACCCCTGAACCCCTGAACCCCTAAACCCTAAACCCTGACCCTAAACCCTAAACCCTAAACCCTAAACCCTAAACCCTAAACCCTAAACCCTGAACCCTGAACCCTAAACCCTAAACCCTAAACCCTAAACCCTAAACCCTAAACCTTCCATGGCATGCGCATGCTCCTGAGGGATCGGACTTCAGCCTCGGGCCTCTTCTCCGGCCACTGCACCTCTGAAGGAGCCAGCGTCTTGGGCTGTGTAGGATCTCAGCTCCTAGTCCCTGAGCCCTAAGGGTTTAGGGTTTAGGGTTTAGGGCTTAGGGTTTAGGGTTTAGGGTTTAGGGTTTAGGGTCCTAAACCCTAAACCCTAAAGCCCCAAGCTCTGGACACCAAGCACACACCTCTACGCCCTGAACAACATCGCGCCAGACAAATCCTTGACCCCCAGGGTTCAGGGTTTAGGGTTTAGGGCTTAGGGCTTGGGGTTTAGGATTTAGGGGTTTGGGGGTTAGGAGGATTTAGGGTTTAGGGTTAGAGGGTTAATTAGGGTTTAGGATTTAGGGTTCCGGGCTTAGGGTTCAAAGGACCACACAGCCGGGATTGGCGCCACATGGCGTGCGAGATCGTCCATCCAAGGGGATCGCTCACCTGCTGCACACCACGAAGGTGTTCTGCCTAAGCCCTAAACCCTAGGCCCTAAGCCCTAAAGCTTAAGGGAGGGGGTTCTTCAAAGGGCTCTCCCCACCCCCCCCCCCTTTTCATAGAGACGCCCTTCCAGTTCAGACGACAACGAGTTCCGCAAGCATTTTTGTTTCTTTAAGCTAGGGGTTTCGGGTGTAGGGTTTGGGTTTTCGGGGCCTCTTTCGTGTTTAGGCTTTCCTTCGGGTCTAGGTTTTCTTTGGGTTTTAGGGTTTAGGCTTTAGGGTTTAGATGTGTTTTACAGGGTCTAGGGCGATCCGGGCTTAGGGTTCTTTCTTGACCATTCAGGGTTTCAGGTTCTGGGTTGTTTTAGGGTTTGGCAGTCTCAATGCCGTAGGGTTTTATGGCTGAGGGGTTGTGTTAGGGCTTGCAGCTTGCTGTGAGGGTGTGGGGTATGTTGCACAAGTTGTTTTAGGATTTGGGGAGTAGGGTTTGCTTAGGGCGTTTTGGGTTTTGGCGCTGTAGCTTTAGAGGACTTTCAGACTAAACCCTAAACCCTAAACCCTAAACCCTAAACCCTAAACCCTAAACCCTAAACCCTAAACCCTAAACCCTAAACCCTATGGGGTATAAGGTGATTCCGTAGTAACCTCAGATTAACAAGATGCCCTATCCTGCTTAATGGGGTTGGATAATAGTAGGTCCCTGTCTGGGTACTCCCCAAAAAGGGACCCGAATTCAGAGAACTACCCATATACGCTAGATCAAAGGAAGAATGGCTGGCTGGGCATCCTAGCAACGGGCGTTGTTAGGTTTCAGGGATGAGGGTTCAGCGTCTCAAGTCGTTTAGGGTTTGGGTTCAGGGTTTAGGGTTTCTAGCACTGCTTTATTCTTCAGGGCTCAGGCTTCATAGGGTTCCGAAAGATCTGGCACTGAAAGCCCTTGTATTACCACCCTATTGCCGCGCTGTCCACAGGCTTGGTACAGTTTGCTGCTGAGGAACCCTAAACCCTAAACCCCAAACCCTATAACCCTATAACCCTCTAACCTTCGAACCCTCTAACCCTATAACCCTCTAACCCTCTTACCCTTTTTCCCTATATCCCTCTAACCCTCTAACTCTGTAACTCTAACCCTCTAACCCTCTAACGCTACAACCCTCTAACCCTCTAACCCTATAACCCTATAAACCTATAACCCTAAAACCCTATAACCCTAAGTCAACACCCTATGAACCCTAAAGCTGCGCATTGACTTCCCCAGGCCCTCAATGGCACCTGGAGCCATTGATCCCCTCGAACCCCGCCTGTACCCTGCGAATCGGACCTCGATCGCGTCCGAGCCTGTCTTTCAGCTTCTTTGGGCAGTCGGGCTTCGAGCTTAGAACCAAGAGGTTAGGGTTCAGGGTTTAGGGTTTAAGGTTCAGGGTTCAGGGTTCGGGTTTTAGGTTTTAGGGTTTATAGGGTTTATAGGGTTTATAGGGTTTATAGGGTTTATAGGGTTTATAGGGTTTATAGGGTTTGTAGGGTTTATAGGGTTTATAGGGTTTAGGGTTTAGGGTAACTAAACCCAAAACATGCCTAAGCCGTGAACCCTGACCACTAATCCCCAAGCTGAACCCGAGCCCTGAAGCCAAGAAACGGAACCGAGCACAACGCGACGCATGCCCGCAGGAGAAACCCGAAGACACCGAAGTCCTCAGTGAGGTTCGGATTTGGGACCCTCATCACGGAAACGGGGTTCTCCAGTCGAAACGCGAATGTCATTGTCGCCCGGAACTCACACTCTCCCCCTCTCCCCTTCTCCCTCCCTGTCTCTCTCTCCCGCACTCACTTACACACTCTCTTTCTCTCGAGGGCTTCAAGGAGCTTCCCCCCGGCGAAGACTACAGGCACACACCCACTCACTCTCACTCTCACTCTCACTCTCACTCTCACTCTCTCCTCTCACTCTCACTCTCACTCACTCACTCTCACTCTCACTCTCACTCTCACTCTCACTCTCACTCTCACTCTCTCCACTCTCACTCTCACTCTCACTCTTCTCATCACTCTCACTCTCACTCTCACTCTCACTCTCACTCTCACTCTCTCTCTCTCTCTCACTCACTCACTCACTCACTCTCTCTCTCTCTCTTGTTTCTGTTTGTCTCAGCCCACCAGAATCCCCCAAAACCCTAAACTCCGACACCCCAAAATCCTATAGGGTCTAGGGTTTAGGGTTTAGGGTTTAGGGTTTAGGGTTTAGGGTTTAGGGTTTAGCCTCCCCTTGCGCACTGACAGAACATAAGAGGGCTGACGGGGCCATACACTTTGATAGGACATGTAAGGGTTTCTCTAAGTTATGGGGCCCTTTTGGTACGCACATATATATATATACGTATATATATATATATATATATTTTTTTTTTGAACTGGAGATTCGAAGCAGACCCCAACTTAGAACGACCCCCCAATCCCGCCACTCGAGACCCTAAACCCCCCCAGACAAACCCGAAACCCTGAATTCTATACCCAAACCCGAAACCCTAAACCCTAAACCCGAAACCCTAAACACTAAACCCGAAGCCCTAAACCCTAAACCCGGTCCCTGAGGCTTCTTGGCCTCCGGACCCGACTACGCCTCGCATCACCGCCGCGTTCCAAGGTCCGCCGCGTTAGGCGGACGACCTTTGACTGGAGCTGAGGGTGGAGGGTGGTTTAGGGTTTAGGGTTTAGGGTTTAGGGTTTAGTGTTTAGGGGTTAGGGGTTAGGGGTGGAGGGTGGAGGGTGGAGGGTGGAGGGCGGAGGGTGGAGGGTTGAGGGTTGAGGGTTGGGGTGTAGGGATTAGGGGTCAGGGTTTAGGGTCTAGGCTCAGGGTAGGGTTTAGCGCGGTTTAAGGTTTTAGAGTCTTAGGGTGTAGTGCTTAAGACTTTGAGGCTGAGGGCTTCGGCTGAGTGGATTCGCATCTGTTCTGGCTTTTGGGTTTAGGGTTTAGGGTTTAGGGTTTAGGGATTAGGGTTTAGGGTTAGAGCTTAGGGTTTAGGGTTTAGGGTTTAGGCCGTCATGACTCTTTTGCGACGCCGATTTAAAGTGAGCTCAAACCTTGAAGCCTCTCAGCACTGATTTGTTAAAGCCTGTAACCTAAACCCTGACTGTTGGGTTTAGGGCTGAGGGTTTGTACGGTTGAGTGGTAAAGGGAGGGATAGGATGTGCTTGGCTGAGGCACTGCCCCACCTCCGCAGTCAACAGTGAGCTAAGGCACCGCTGTTTCTGGCGAACCGAGCGCCGTGCACAGGCTACGAGGAAGCGCTTCGTCGTGCCTGCCGTACGGCCCTAAACCCTAAACCCTAAACCCTAAACCCTATACCCGAAACCCTCAACCCTATGCCCTAAAAACCGTAAACCCCACACCCAGTCAACCTCAGGCGTCTCCTCAGACTCCAGCACTTTGGGAGTTTATCATTCATCATTATTCTTCTTGTTGTTTTTTTATTTCTATTTCTTTGGGATTTTACTATTCATCTTTATTCTTCTTGTTGTTTCTTCTATTTCTATTTCTTTACCACTATGTTTTTTTATTCTCTTCTTTTTGTGGTGGTGGGGGGGGGGGTATTCCAAGGCAAAAGGCGCCTTTCCCAGACCCCTGGGAGGATCCTAAAAGTAGATCCCTCATAAGGGCTCACAAAATCTGACCCAAGAGTCGTGTCGGGTACTAATCCCTTCCCCCTAATATAAAAGAACTCCCCCCCCTCCCCTTGTAAAAAAAAAAAAACAAAGGGTTTTTAGTGTTCGGGGGGGTTTCATATCGTTTGTCCGGAACCCTACAGTAAACCCTACGCCCTAAACCCTAAAATTAAAACCCTGAGCCCCCAACCCTAATTGAACCCTCAACTCTAAACCCTAGACCCTGAAGAGAAAGCTGCCAGTCAGGCCGCCAAGTGCAAGCCTTCCTTTAGGGCTTAGGGTTTAGGGTACGTACCCCTAAACCCTAAACTCAAAACCCTTGACCCTAAAGGTTCAAGTTTCTGCTTCATGCCCCCCCCCCCCCCCCCCCCCCCCCCCCCCCCCCCCCCCCCGCCTCTCTCTGTAGAGTTTTTAAGAGGGACGGGCACGGGATCGGGATTTTGGGCCAGTTTTTTTAAACCCTAAACCCTAAACCCTAAACCCTAAACCCTCCTCGACGTCTGGGTTCGCCCTCGCTGCAAAGCCGCACCGCGTGCCTTCCATGCCAGGGAAGATGCTGGTGCCGCTGACATCTTCCACCTGGCTGAGGGTTTAGGGTTTAGGGTTTAGGGTTTAGGGTTTAGGGTTTAGGGTTTAGGGTTTAGGGTTTAGGGTTTAGGGCGAGGAGAAGTAGCAGTCTGAATGACACGCTGTTGTAGGGTTTGCTGCTTTGGTCGAAACGGCCTGGCAAGAATGACCCACAATTCGGGTTTAGGGTTTAGGGTTTAGGGTTTAGGGTGTAGGGTTTAGGGTTTAGGGTTTAGGGTTAACATTAGAATGAACTTACAGGAACCTTTGCAGGACAAGTCAAGCACGAGGTGGGCCGAGGCCACAGGTCACACAGAGCCCAAGACCCCTTGCTTCAGGAATATCCCATAAACCATATAGGGTTTAGGGTTTAGGGTTTAGGGTTTAGGGTTTAGGGTTTAGGGTCCATTTTAGAAGATAGAAAGCTGCTCAGTTTGGGTACCTTCAGGATCGCACCTACATGCTAAGCCCGGAAAGGAGCACTATATGAACATATGACATATTGAATATATACGGTTGAAAGTGATAAAACCGATTCTGGTGTGTACTGTAGTATATAAGATTATATACTATATAGTATATATACGTTAATGTATAACCTATAATATACAATGTCTAAAATATAAATTGCAATATATAGTGGTTTTTGGGAATTTGTTAAACCGTAAACCCTAAACCCTACACCCTAAACCCTAAACCCTACACCCTAAACCCTAAGCCTTAAGCCTTAAGCCCTCAGCCCTAACTAAGCCTTATAAGCCCTAAACTTTGCCACAGGTCCTGTTGAGTAGCTGAAAACATCAACACGTCCGGGGCTTAGGGCTTATAGGGTTTAGGGTTTAGGGCTCAGGGCTTCTGGGGTTTCGGGTTTAGGGTAGGTGTAGTGGTTTAGGGAGGAACCCCCACCCCAAACTCCTCCCAAGAAACAACCTGAAATCCCAAAAAGCGAAACGCCACGCAGGGGACAGGCGACCTCCACGGTCTCAACCCATCGCACCTTCGGAGCTGAGAGCTGTGGCTGGGGCCGAGGCTTTGGGGGAAAGGAACCTGAACCTTGGGATGTTCCACCTTATACTAACAGTCCTGTATGATTACAGGGGGTACTCTAATCCCTATTTAGGACTGTTAGCATAAGCGGGAACATCCCAAGAAGAAACCTAACCCCCAAATGCGAAACCCCAACAGGGTTTGGGGTCGATAGGGTAAAGGTGCAGGGTCTAGGGCTTATGTCGGCCGTAACGTTTGGGGTGGAGTGGTTGACAGTCTAGGGTGCTGGAGCATCCTTCCGTTGAAGGTTTTGAGCTCTCTTACCTTGGGGACTACCCGAGGTCTAAAGAGCGAGTGCGGGTGGGGGGGGTGTGTGGGCAAGGTGGGGTGGGCTCCTGTTACTTCAGTCAGGGACCCGAGTAATAAACATAAATAAATAAGGAAGCTAACTAATAACCAGTATATATGTGTATATATATATATATGTCAAACCCTAAATGATAAACTTTCAAAGCCCTCAACACTAACCCCAAATTTGGGGGCTTCATGTCGACCCCAGCGCAAAAACTTTCGGATGAAACGGACCTGCTGCCACGGGAAGAGTGGCGAATGGTCCTTGCACGTTGCAAAGATCAAGATGTAAGGGGGCTTTTAGGCGTAGGGGGCTCACTGTAAATGGTAAAGGGTTTCGGGGGTTTGGGCTTTACGGTTTAGGCCTTCGGGGGTTTATAAGTCTTGGGCTTCAAAAGGGCGTGAATTAGGGCTTTAGGGGCTTCGGGTTTAGGGGCTTTAGGGTTCATTCCGGGTGCCAAAATGTGAGGCTTGGGGTCAAACAACCCCGGAAGCTTTCGCAGACCAAGCCATGTCTCCGCACCGACGGTGAAGCTCCCACAACCTCAACCTTCAGTTCTCTTTCCACTCCCTGTTTAGGGTTTAGGGTTTAGGGTTTAGGGTTTAGGGTTTAGGGTTTAGGCGTATACCATAGAACCCAAACTCTTCGATCCGAAGCCCGACGCAAGCAAGGGGCGTCTTCATGCTCATCATCGACGATGTCCTGATGAAGCGGCATGGTGCCTGATCCGAGCTGAAAGGACAACCTAAACCCCAAACCCTAAACCCTAAACCCTAAACTCAAAAACCCTAAACCCTAAACTCTAAACCCTAAACCCTAACCATAAACCCTAAACCCTAACCACGCCCACAATGCGCACGCCGCCAACCCCAAATTGCTGCTCCTTTCTCACCATGGGCTTGGCAACCACACATACTGCGGGGTTGTATACCCCGGCCCAAGAAAGTTTAACACTTTTTAGGGTTTAGGGCTTAGGGTTTGTAAAACGAATATACAAAACCCAAAAGGCTAAAGGTTCACTACCCAGCCCCCTAGGCATATGGGTGGTTGTCAAAATGATGGCCCCTTTTTTGGGATCCCTACCACAATACGGCAACTCGTATTTAGGGTACCCCAAAAGGGATCATCATTTTGACAAACACCCATCTATCTCCACCGCGACCCCTCCCCCAGCTTCTAGGGCTAACTTCGTCCCAAGTTCTTAGGCCGGCTCTAAGGGGGTTTTCAGCGTTCAGGGCTGCCCCATCTTAGGGTTTAGGGTGGTGCCTTTTTTTGGGGTTGCCCCACGTGAGGGTTTAGGGTTTAGGGTTTAGGGTTTAGGGTTTAGGGTTTCGGGTATAGGGTTTAGTTCTGCCAGGCGACTCAACCAGCGCCGCACGACTTTGCAGTCCTGGTGGCCAGGGGCTTCGGCGGCCGCTCTCCGAGCTAGCTGTGCATGTGGAGTCTAGGGTTTTGGGTCAAGAATCACCCCAAAATAGTCGTCCTTACGAGGGAAACGCGGGGATAACTATCTTCTGCTTTTTGGGGGTCCCTAAGGGTCCATGTACCTCATTATTAGATACTTGGGCCCTAAAGTCCCTGTATAAATCGGAGGTACTTTAAGGCCCAAGTATATAAGAATTGGGGCACCCTTAGCAAACCCCAAACCCCAAACCCCAAACCCTAAACCCCAAACCCTAAACCCTAAACCCCTTTTTGGGGGTTCATAAGCAAAGTATCGTTTCGGGATTTCTGGCTTAGGAATCCGTGGATTTGCCAGCGGGAAGCTCAAGGCCACCGCAGGTCCGCCAGGGTTTTAGGGTTTTAGGGTTTTAGGCTTTTAGGGTTTAGGGTTTAGGGTTTTAGGGTTTAGGGTTTAGGGTTTAGGGTTTAGGGTTTAGGGTTTAGGGTTTAGGGTTTAGGGTTTAGGGTTTAGGGTTTAGGGTTTAGGGTTTAGGGTTTAGGGTTTAGGGTTTAGGGCTCCGGTACCTACAACGATGACTACTGACTGCCGAAGAACCTCCAACAAAAGTCTTTCTTCTAAGGGCAATATAGGGATTACTATTGGTTGTTGTCTAAAAACCTAAACCCTAAATCCTAAACCCAAAACCGAAAACCCTAAACCCTCAACCCTAAACCCTTTTAAGGGTTCTTAAGCAAATAAAAGATGAAGATCAGGGTTTAGGGCCTAGGTTTCGAGTCCCTGACTTTGTACTTGGTAGCCCAGTAATCATCTTACAATAAGGGTACCCTTTTGGGGGGTTTAGGGTTTAGGGTTTAGGGTTTAGGGTTTAGGGTTTAGGGTTTAGGGTTTAGGGTTTAGGGTTTAGGGTTTAGGGTTTAGGGTTTGGGGTTACTTGAGAAGGGGAACCTTGAACCAGGGCAATGCGCACCACTGGGCTACCAAGTCTATGGGAAACATCAATTGGCCTTAAAGACCCTCGGTGTTTTGGGCACTTCCAAAGCCCTCGGCCAAAAGAGACACAAACCCCAAAACCCAAAGCCTACCTAAACCTCCTGAAACCCTAAGCCCTAAGCCTTAAGCCCTAAACCCTAAACCCTAAACCCTAAACCCTAGAAGACTGAAGCACACAAGGCCTGCTGCTGCTCCTTGGACATACCCAACAGGCCAGTCCTGCTTCTCTTCGGTTTGGGGTGTGGGGGTTTAGGGTTTAGGGTTTAGGGTTTAGGGTTTAGGGTTTAGGGTTTAGGGTTTAGGGTTTAGGGTTTAGGGTTTAGGGTTTAGGGTTTTGGTTTGGAGTTCAGGGTGTGGAGCTCGTGAGGCTTATGACACCCTGAGACCTAAGCCCCCAAAGCAATGTGCCCAGCAAACGCCCTAAGGGTTTAGGGTTTAGGGTTAGGGTTTAGGGTTTAGGGTTTAGGGTTTAGGGTTTAGGGTTTAGGGTTTAGGGTTTAGGGTTTAGGGCTTAGGGCTTAGGGCTTAGGGCTTAGGGCTTAGGGAAAAAACCTTGAAAAAGCCATGGAAGGCCCTGAACGGCCTGGCGGCCACCTGCGCGAAGGCTTGCGACGCACGGGACTGCAGCGACGGGCCGGCAGGCTGTGGCTTCGCAGGAACTTGCAGGGCACCTGGGTTTTAGGGTTTAGGGTTTAGGGTTGAGGGTTTAGATTTTATAGTTTGGATTTAGGGTTTAGGGTTGAGGGTTTGGAGTTTTGGGTTTACAAACTGCGGGAGTTTGCAGACAACAAAAAGCCATGGACCCTACACCCTTGTGCCCAATCCCCCCTCCCAACAAAAACACAAAGTGGAAAAGGCAAGCGCAACTCCAAATCCTGAACTCTAAATACCCTTAAGCCCCAAAACTGTGTAAGGAGTCCGTCAAAACCCTAAACCCTCAATCTTCAAGACCCACAACCTCAACCCGAAACCCTAAACACTAACTCCTAAACTCGAAATCCTAAACCCGAAATCCTCAACCCGAAATCCTAAACCCTAAACCCTAAACCCTAAACCCTAAACCCTAAACCCTAAACCCTAAACCCTAAACCCTAAACCCTAAACCCTGACAAAGGAGCCTTGACTAGAACTGGGCAAGACGCTGGGAGTTTCCTCCTCGAGGCGCCTCGGGCTCCCAGGTGAAGGGCCCGAAGAGCTTTGGGGGTTTAGGGTTTAGGGTTTAGGGTTTAGGGTTTAGGGTTTAGGAGTTTAGGGTTTAGGGTTTAGGGTTTGGGGTTTAGGGTTTAGGGTTTAGGAGTTTGGGAGTTTGGGAGTTTGGGAGTTTGGGAGTTTAGGAGTTTAGGAGTTTAGGAGTTTAGGAGTTTAGGGACTTAGAGGGTTTAGGGGGTTTAGGGTTTAGGGCTGCATGGAGGTTAGGAGTTTAGGAGTTTGGGGGTTCTGGGTGTTCAGGTTTAGGGGTTTAGGGGTTTAGGGGCATCGTGTTTAGGGTTTAGGACTTCAAGGTGTCGGGCTTCAGGGTGTAGGGTTTCAAGTTTGGGGTTTCCAGGCTAAGCTCCACCTGAAGAACCCCAAAGCCCACTCTTCCTAAACCCTAAACCCTAAACCCTAAACCCCTCTAGGTTACTCGAGAGTCCCAAACAGGGCTTGACAGGGGGTTGCTGGTTGGGCACGAAGTTCGACAGGGTGTTGGCAGCAAGCTCGGAAGTTCTGGGGTTTGAGGATTGCTTATCTTCTGATTATTCTTCTTGTTCTTATTCTTCTTATTCTCTTCTTGCTCTTCTTCTTGCTATTATTATTCTTCTTCTTGTTCTTCTTCTTCTTCTTCTTATTTTATCTATTTTTTTGGGGGGGGGGGTAATTCAGGGTCGATGAGCGCTTAAGCTGAAGGTCGAGGGTTCAGGGTCTGTCGAGGTTCCAGTGAGGGTGCAAGTGCTGTAGAAGGGTTGGGTGGTTCATTTGAGGTTAAGGCTGTCGTGCTGGCAGAGCTCCGATCCACACAGAGGCCAGCAGCATTGCTTGCCTGGGCTGACGTCGGAACCCTCAACCCCAAACCCCAAACCCCCAACCCTAAATCTAAACCCTAAACCCTAAACCCTACACCCTAAACCCTAAACCCTAAACCCTAAACCCTGAACCCTGCGGCCTCGAACTGCTGCTTTAGAACGTCAGCCCTTGAAATCCCCTTGCACGTGATCCTGCTGAATCCAATGAGGGAAAGCATGAAATATGTCAAGGGCCTATGGGTTTAGGGTTTAGGGTTTAAGGTTTAGGAGCTACCTTAAACCCTAACCTTCTTGAGCCGAGCCCAAAAGAGTCGGGAACCTTTCGGCTGTCGGAGGTTGCTCTAGATTCGCTTCAGAAACTGCTGCGGGAGCCGTCGGCTTGGGATTTGGGGCTTGCGGCAGGTAGCTAGGTTCCCCAGTAACCCTTTTTTTACTATTCAGTTAAAACAAAGAACCCCCAAAACAGAAAGGGGGAAAAGTGGAATACCGGGGACCTAGGTAGGGTTTAGGCATGCGGGTGGCAATGAGGGCTGCTCCAGCGGGAGTCACGATGCTGCTGCCACAACTCTTAATCTAGGCCCAAGAGTAACCTAGAAACAACAAGGGTGCCCTTTTTGGTTTAAAGGAGCTTTTTAGGGAACCTAAATGAGCAAGCGTTCGAAGATGGCATGAGAAAAGAAGCTAACTGTTGTGCCTGCCTTCGAGAAGCAGCCCTCAGAAAATACTAAAAAAAACAAGCTCTTTTGCAGTTAGCTATGCATACCTATAAACTTCAAACCCCATAAACCCTATAGTGGCATCCTGAACCCTACAACGGCATCCTAAACCCCGAACCCCAAAGCAAAACGCCAAAAGAAGCCACACCCTGCAACACCGCTGCTCAGGGGGCGTTCTTCGGCCAGGCACAAGAATAGCTTGGCTGAGGGTCTTCAGAACTTATAGACTATAGAACTTCTAGTATGTCCGTCGTAAGTAGGGTTGCGATTAAGGCTCAGGGTTGAGAGTTGAGGAGTGTAGATCGTCGGGATTAGCGTGTAGGTCTGGACTGCCTATGGTGTGCCGAAGGACATGGCCTATGCTTTGGTGCAGCGACGGTCCACGTGTTCCGGAGCATCCCGCTTCTACTTAAAGCGTGTGTCTTTTCTTCGATGACTTCAGATGCTTCTGCCATGTCCATACCTTCTGTGGACGTGCGACTTCATGCTAACCACTGTGACATGCGCCTTGCGCAATCCTCAACCCTGAATCGCCCTAAACCCTACACGTAAGCCCTAAGGCCTAAGCCATAAGCCCTAGGCCCTAAACCCTAAACCCTAAGCCCTAAGCCCTAAACCCTAAACCCTAAACCCTAAACCAAAACCGAGACATGTCGCGAACGCGGCCGCCAGGAGCTTATACTGGCTCCAGTCGGTCAGGCACTGGTCGCCTTGCGGAGCAAGTTTCGGAGGTTGGCCCTACAAGTCTCCTGGGGTTCATGTGGGGTTTGGGGTTTAGGGTTTAATTAGGGTTTAGGGTTTAGGGTTTCGGGTTTTGGGGTTTGGGGTTTAGGGTCGAGGGTTGAAGGGTTCAGGGCTGAGGGTTCAGGGGCCTGGCAAAGGTTCCTCAGTATGTCCCGCCTCTTAAGCCCAATCAGGGACGACTGAAGACGTACGAAAGGTCCAGCCAGCTGTTTTTTACCATGGGCGTTCTCGGGGTCCCACATTGAACCAGGCCCGGGGAGGGGCGGGGGGCGTTGCGTCTACCACGTGGCTGCTAGAGGCTTCTTCTTACGTTTAAGGGTTTAGGGTTTAGGATGCAGATATTTTCGGTTCCGTATTTAGGAATTCCCTGGTGGAAGAGCGGAATCAATGCACGAGATGTTCAGGGCAATAGGCTTTAGTGACCCTTACGACCACGGTCTCCTGGTAATGCTCCACAAGTACTTAGGGGCTGAATACCCCAGCCCAAGAAAGGTCAGCTTTTTGTTTGTAATAGGATTATACATAACCAAAAAGGTTAACCTTGTATTTGCAATGGGACTTTATGAGTACCCAAAAAAGGGACCATAATTTAGAGAACTGACCATGTAGGGCTGAGGGAAGCACATATGGCTTCTAAATCATACCCTGAGTTGGGGAGGATATATAACTATCTATATAACCTACTTACTTAATAAGTTCCCTGCACCCCGAAACCTAAACCCGAACACCAGTGCAGAGTCGGCAGAGTGCTGAGAATCAAGCGAGCCAGACGCTCAGCAGGGATGTACTTGACTTCCTTGGATTTTAGGGTTTGCGGGAATTAGGGGGGGTTTAGGGTTTAGGGTTTAGGGTTTAGGGTTTAGGGTTTAGGGTTGAGAGAGAGAGAGAGAGAGACAGACAGAGGGAGAGACAGAGAGACAGAGAGAGAGAGAGAGAGGGAGACAGAGAGAGAGAACTGCCAATCTCACTAGGGGTCTGTGTGAGCTTTTGGCAGAAAAGCCAGCGAACACCAGAAAAGGACGGTACACCCACAAGTGGCAAAGCAGGGTGTTTGCAATGGACGAGCTCAAATGCCAGGACTCAAGCCCGCACAAGTCGACAAACATGCGGAATCGACGGGGTGTTAATACCAGTATGAGTATAAGTATAAACAAATATAAACACTAACGAAAATAAGTAAGTAAATAAACATAAATATCAAACATTAAACAGAAATAGAAATATAAACATAAATATGAATATATATATATACATACATATACATAACGAATGAATACATACTCTCTCTCTCTATATATATATATATGCATGCTTATTAATGATGTAGAGGTTCCCGAGCAAGCGATGCCAGGGAAAGCAGTTGTAGATGGTCTTTCCTGTCTTGCCTTGAGGAACGTTACTGGGAACCCATACTCCGACGCCTCAACTACCCCCAGCCCGAAATCTAGTTCATTGTTGGATAATAATAAAAAGTTAAAATTTTATTCCTTATTGGGGTTAAGTACCCTTACAAATGTAAAATGGTACCCAACTATGACTAAGAAATAGGCATGCTATCATCTCGGGGTGAGCCTTCTTTGGGCATCCTCACTTGAGTTGGAGGTCGCCAAGATGTAAACCTAGGCTGCCCAGTAACCTTGGCTTAAGAAGGGTGCCCTTTTTTGCTTTAAAGGGGTTTATAAGGGAACCTAAACCCCCCCAAAAAAAGGGAAGAAGGGTACTACTGGGCATCCTAGAAACAGCCCTGCTTGCTGCGTCACAAGCGGCTGGAGATGCCTCAGTTCAGTGCGCAAGTGAAGGGATCTGGCCACCCGAGGGCTCACACCCTAAACCCTAAACCCTAAACCCTAAACCCTAAACCCTAAACCCTAAACCCTAAACCCTAAACCCTAAACCCTAAACCCTAAACCCTAAACCCTAAACCCTAAACCCTAACCCTAAACCCTAAACCCTGATAGAAGGAAAACTCAGTACACTTAGTTGGGGTTCTCCTAAGTCAGGTTTCGCCTTGACATAGCCTAGTAATGTAGTTGCGAAGTTCCCTGAGCCAACAAAAATTGCCCACCGGCATCTTGGCAAGTGGCACTGGCACCATGCTTTTCTCGATGATTCTACGGTTTCCTCCCCATCGCCAACTTTCGGGGTCGTGGCGTGGGGGTATGGGTGGGGGCGGAAGGGTTAATGTAGGGTTTAAAAAGGGTTTATGTAGGTTACACCCAAACTCCAAGGGTTTGGGGTTTCTTGTGGCCCAGGGGATCTGGGGAGGTTTTGGGTTGCTGCGAGCCTCTCAAGCCTGAAGAGCCTCGTCGTCCCAAGATAGCAGAAACCCTACTTATTGGAGGTTCAGGGTACTTATGAACCCAATTATAGCTGTACTTATCCTGGCTGCACTCAGGAGGGTAGCGATACATTAAACTTTTAGCTGCCTTATTCAGAAACCCAATAAACCCAAAAAGGGTGAGGATCTAAAGTTACGGCAAAGTGTCACGAAGTTATGTCCCACTTATAACCATGTTGGGGGACTTAAGGGCTTGTAAGTTGGGTATAAGTGCAGTTATCATTGGCTAAGAAGTACCATGAACCTCCAAGTAAACCCGAAGACCCTGCACTGAGTCTCCCGCGGAGCCAGGAGCCGTAGTAGCTTGCTCCTCTTCTTGCACCTCCTGCGAGTGCCGGTGTGTACCAGGATTTTGGGGGGCTTGGAATTTAGGGGCTGAATGCACCATTGTGAGCTTGCAGGTGCAGGGTTTCAGGTCTTCGGGGGGCCGTGGAGTTGAGGCCGCCCAAGCCATCGTCCAACTTCCTCAATCCATCGAGGGTTTGGGGGGGGTTTTTGGTTCACAGGGTTTAGGGTGTCTCCACTAGACGACTTGCCCAGAAGAGCCTTCAGACCCGTTTCACTACGGGACATGGTGCCATGCCTTTTCCTGGATTCCTGAAGGAACTTAAATTGCTGTACAAGCATTGTAGTACGTCTTCCTTGCTATGACCATCATTGGCAAACCATCGGATTCCTGCTTATTTACTACTTATCACCCTGTTGTGGTAACTTACTGCACGTTCCTTACCCAGAGTCCGGATGCTGCCATTCTTGCGAACTTCAGCGTACGGGGACAACGATTTAGGGTTCAGGGTTTAGGGGGTTGGGATGTTCCCCCTTATACTCACAGTCCTTCATAGGGATTACAATAAGGGGTACTACAATACCTATTAAGGACTGTAAGGGGGAACATCCCAAGTTTAGGGTTTGGAGTTTAGGGCTTATAGGGTCCACACACCTGCCTCAGGCTCATCCCACGCGCTGCCCAGCGCATCCTGCTGCAGCTGAAATTGGGGGGGGAGGGGGGGGAGGGGGCGAGGGGGGGAGGGGGAACGGTGGGGAAGGGGGAGTAGAGGTTTCTGGCTCGCCTGAAGAATAAACGCGATAGTCACTTGGCTGACAGGCCGGCTGAATGGCTAAGGATGTAGAGCGCATCTTCGAACATACGCTTGAGGCACTCAATAGGGTGGGAGGGCTAGAGAAAAGTATCAAAAGGGCTTTGAAAGCTCCAAAACGACACCCGAATAGGCGTGACCTTCATTGAAAGGCAAAGTCAAGCCTGTAACCTAAGTCTCCAGAGCCCCAAATGCGGCAAACAGCTGTATTCTAACCGTCAAAAACAAGGCAAAATCCCCAAGCCCCATCCCCTATCGCCCTCCAAGCCCCCGAAACCCTTATAACACCGTCAACCTCACAACTCATGTATACGCCCAAAACATAGCTCAACTCTTGCTCTGCCTCTATCTATGGTCCCTAAACCCTACATCCCAAGGTATCTACGACGTCCCCCCATCAGGAACTTAAACCCTAGACCCTAAACACGAAACCGCATCTTATCCGGCCTTGTGCTTTGCGAAGGCGTCGGCATCAAACACCACGCTGAGGAGGACGAGGTGGCCTCTGACTTCAAGACTTGAGCCGGCTGTGGGGGGGAGGGTTTAGGGATTTAGGGTTTGGGGTGTGGGGTATAGGGTTTAGGGCTTAGGGATTCAGGATGTAGGGAGTTCGGGGTGTGCAAGCTCGGGGGCAGAAGATAAAGAGGTTGTGATTCTCTTGGCCAAATGTGCAGTTGATGGCGCTCAACCCTGAACCCTAAACCCCCCAAACCCAAAACCCAAAACCCAAAACCCAAAACCTAAAACCCAAAACCCAAAACCCAAAACCCAAAACCCAAAACCCAAAACCCAAAACCCAAAACCCAAAACCCAAAACCCAAAACCCAAAACCCAAAACCCAAAACCCAAACCCAAAACCCAAAACCCTAAACCCTAAACCCTAAACCCCAGACTTCTGGAGGCTTCTGAGAGATTGAACCGACCGTGAAGGAGCTCACAGGTCCGTGCACGAAGGCCTCCAAGCTATGGCCAACCCTCGAAGATACGGTTCTTTTTTGGACCTTTTGGGGTTTAGGGTTTAGGGTTTAGGGTTTAGGGTTTAGGGTTTAGGGGGATCTAGGGCTTAGGGGCTGCAAGCCGCCTGCCCACATTCCATGGCTTTTGGGTGTCACCGGCTCTGTGGGCAGAGCATGAAGTCGTTGTTTCCACACTCCAAAGTTCGAGCGAGTGACAAAACAGTTTCCAGAGCCATGCTGATCTCCCATCCGGCATACCCTATAAGTACCACAATCCAAGGGTAGTTTCATGGTCTGGGCGTTTAAGTGGGGACCTCTTATATACCCCTTACGTACCCTGTGCAAAACCAAGGGCCCATACTTCAGAACCCTGGAAAGAAGGCAAGGGACCATATTCAGGGACCATATGACTACCTGTCGATATCAATGTACACCCTGCACCCTGCAAAGCCCAATATTAACGATGTGCGGTGCTCTCATTGCCTATTTGGGACCTGCTGAGAACTACATCGGGTGCCATGAGTGCGCTGGAACGAGTGTGCAGACGTTCTTCACCAGAGAAACACATAGCTTTGCGGCCGAGCGTCTTTCCAAAGCTTGTAGATTCGTCTCCTTAGTCATCATAGTAGAAGTCGTTCCCTGCACCGGCGAGTGTGAACAAAACTGAAGCACTTGGGAACACGGAAGCCTCCTAAAAGACTCAAACCCCAGCACCGGACTTGAAACCCTAAACCCTAAACCCTGAACCCTAAACCCTAAACCCTAAACCCTAACCCTAAACCCTAAACCCTAAACCCTAAACCCTAAACCCTAAACCCTGAGTCGGCCAAGCGTCAAGGAGCGTCCATCCAAAGGTCTCACCTCATGGCATAGCCAGCCCAAGGGCCCCCTTACACGGCCATACCTAAGCCTTAGGGTTTCGGGTTTAGGGTTTAGGGTTTCGGGTTTAGGGTTGAGAGTTTAGGCTTTGCGGTTTAGGGTTTAGGGCTTAGGGCCGGTGCTGCTAAAGACTTAGGCACAAACCATGCACTACATCGTTGCTTCGAGGGCGAACCCTTAGTACCCGCCATGGGAGTCCGAACACCCCCCCCCCCCAAAAAAAAAAAGAAAAAAGTTTAGGGTTTAGGGTTTAGGGTTTAGGGTTTAGGGACAACATGATGCAGTATGGCACTCGTGGTCCGTTCATGAGTGAGCCCCTCAATTGCACGAGGCCCGAAATACCTGCACAAAGCCTTTCAAGAAGGATCGACCCTGAGTTCATAAGGAGGACCCACTTCGTAGTTTCCGGCTTCTTCTTCCTTGGTACTGCGAAAAGATCATATTCGGTGACCATCATAAACTTAGCTCATACCTGTATGTTTATATATATATATATATATATAAATATAAATGAATAGAGACAATATAGATATAGATATGCACGTTCTTAGGCATCGGAACAGACATGTATAGAGATAGAAAGAAAGATAGACATAAAGAAAAAACAAAGAAATAACGACATAAATAAAGACAGAAAGATCCATAGATAGACAGGAAGAACGACAGATAGATAGATAGATAGATAGATAGATAGATAGACTGACAGATAGATAGATAGATAGTGCAAACCCTAAACCCTAAGCCCTCAACCCCGAAATGCCCAAACTAAAGCCCTAAACCCCAAACCCTAAACCCTAAACACCAAACCCTAAACCCTAAATCCCAAACCCTAAGCCCCAAACCCAAGACCGCTGCAGCCAGAGGCACCCGGTGTCGGAAGACGGTCACTGGGCCGGTTCGCCCAGGCGAGCCCCGCTCTGCACACCTCAGGCTGTTTAGGGTTTAGGGGGTTTAGGGTTTAGGGTTTAGGGTTTAGGGTTTAGGGTTTAGGGTTTAGGGTTTAGGGTTTAGGCTTTGGCAATTTGGGGTTTGGGGTGAAGGGAACCCCACACCCTTTGGACTTTCTGACTGTCATCCCGGCTCCCTCCCTGAACCTTGAACCCTAAACCCTAAACCCCCTAAACCCTAAACCCTAGACCCTAAACCCTAAACCCTAAACCCGAAACCCTTGAACCCTACACCTTACACCTCAAACCCAAAAGCCAGCCCAGGGCTGGGAAGCTGCGCCGTCTTTAAGCTACAGAGATCGGGTCAGCTGGCCTACAAAAGATGGGATGAAAGGCACCTAAGACACCCTAAACCCTAAACCCTAAACCCTAAACCCTAAACCCTAAACCCTAAACACACCTAGGCCCTTATCTCTCACTATTGGGTTTTAAGAAGCTCCACTAGTACTAGATGCCCATACGATGGCAGGCTCGAAGCCCTCCAAGGCAAAGCTCAAGACCCATGTAGGAGTTTTTCAGACCCTAAGCCCAAAGCTTCTAAACCCTAAACCCTAGACCCTGAACCCTAAACCTAAACCCTAAAGCTACTAAGCACTCATAGCCAGGGTGCCGCGGCTGCCTCCTTTGGGTCCCTGCAGCACTCAGCAAAGAAGGCGGCGAGGTTGACAAACCTGTAGCTTAGGGCTGAATACCCTAGCCCAATAAGGTTAGGGTCTAGGGTCTAGGGTCTAGGGTCTAGGGTCTAGGGTCTAGGGTCTAGGGTCTAGGGTCTAGGGTCTAGGGTCTAGGGTCTAGGGTCTAGGGTCTAGGGTCTAGTAGGGTCTAGGGTCTAGGGTCTAGGGTCTAGGGTCTAGGGTCTAGGGTCTAGGGTCTAGGGTCTAGGGTCTAGGGTCTAGGGTTTAGGGTTTAGGGTTTAGGGTTTAGGGTTTAGGGTTTAGGGTTTGTGTGCGGGGGGTAACAAGGCTCCGGGTGCTCAGCACCCTTACTAAACCCTAAACCCTAAACCCTAAACCCTAAACCCTAAACCCTAAGCCCTAAGCCCTAAGCCCTATAAACCCTAAACTCTAAACCCTAAACCCTAAAAACCGAGCTCGGACTTGTCTGCGGCTTTGCTGCACGGAGGTTCCCACGACGTGCCGGGGATGAAGGCGATGCGCCAGCTGCGCAGCCCTCGGGTTCTCTTACTGTTGGTTAGTAAGGTTTAGGGTTTAGGGTTTAGGGTTTAGGGTTTAAGGTTCAGGGTTTAGGGTTTACGGGGACTGAGGTACCCAATATAATCCCTTGAAGGGTACATGCCATAATACCCTCATTCCCTGCTAACCAACAGAAAGTTCTTCGTTGCAGTGCTTTTTGGGGGGATTCTGTGAGGCAAAAGGGTTTAGGGTTTAGGGTTTAGGATCTGGGGCTTTGGTTTTGGGTTGAGGGTTGAGGCAAGTTGAGGGTTTTCAGTTGAGGGTTGAGGTAAGTTAAGGGTTTAGGGTGGAGGGTGCAGGGACGAAGGCTCATTGAGGACACGTCTAAACCGGAACTATGCCACCGCAGCGTGAAGAGCTCCCATGAGGTGATTGGGTCACCCAAGAGAAGCAACAAATGAGTGTGTTGTAGACCTCTGACTATACTTGGTAGCCCAGTAACCATGTTACAACCTGGGTAATATCGGGGCCTTAGTAATTGAAATAGGGTTTCGGGGGCTATTATAATCATTATCAACGGACCATCAGGGATTACCATTAGTATGTAAACCTAAACCCTAAACCCTAAACCCTAAACCCTAAACCCTAAACCCCTCTCGTACCCTCCTTGGGGTTGGCTACTTTATGAGGGAGCCGTGAGCCTGAGAAAGGGCAAAAAGGGGCACCGCTGGGCTACCAAGTCGACCAAAATACTGTAACATAGGGGGCCTGAATAGTTGCAACCGGGTTTTGGGGGGGTATTATAGTACTAACATAAAACGGAATACTATTATGGGGGGGGGGGGGTATTATCGTACTTATAAAAAGCGGAAGACTATTTTGGGGGGGTATTATAGTACTTATATAACGCGGAAGACTATTATTCAAAATTCCGACCCCTAGAGTAGCAGCTACTGCGGGAGCACTTAGGGTTTAGGGTTTAGGGTTTAGGGTTTAGGGTTTAGGGTTTGCACTTCAGGGAGGCGCTCGGGGGCCGTTTAGGGAAAGCGTTTGGAAACTTGGCTGCACTCAGGAGGGTAGCTATAACTTTACACTTTTAGCTGCCTTCATAAGAAACCCAATAAACCCCAAAAAGGGTAAGGATCTAAAGTTGCAGTAAAGTACCACAAAGGAAAGACCGGGGTGCAGAAGGCCTAAGACCCTAACACCCTGAAGCCCTAGAGCCCTAATACCCCAAAACCCTAAACCCTAAACCCTAAACCCCAAAATACGAAAACCCTAAAACCTGTTACAACCTTTAAACCCTACACCCTGATCCCTAAACCCTAAAATCCAAAAACCCTAAACCGTAAGCCCTAAGCCTTAAGCCCCTAACGCCCTAAAACACCAAAACCCTAAACCCTAAACCCGATGGCCTTCGGTAGGTCTGCTCAATCTCGTCCCCATGGAGGCGTGCCCGCGGGAGCCAGAAGTACATGTAGCCTCCAAGTCACGTCAACATTTCATGACCCTTCCCTTCCCTCTGGGGTTCAGGGCATCCTTTCCCTAGGGTTTAGGGCTTAAGGTTTAGGCCTTAGGGGTTCGTGTACTAAACCGGCAGTCCATATCCTCAAAGCTTTGAATCTAGGCCCTTGTTACTTTGGGCTGGGTTTTTGGGGCTTACGCTCTGGGGTTCTTGGTCCCTAAACCCTAAACCCTAAACCCTAAACCCCTAAACCCTAAACTCTCTTGGTCTCCTTTGGCCGAGACACGCAGGTAGTCCGCCTTTTGTCTCAAGCACATGACCTGCCTCTCAAGGTCCTGCACTGAGCTTTCTCTTCCCTTAACTCCGTAACCCTAAACCCCTGAAACCTCAACACCCTGAAGCGCGAAAGCCTGAAGCCCCAAAGCCCTAAAACCCAAAAGCCCTAAAGACCCTAAATCGAATTGCGAGTGGGTTGCGTTTTGTGGAAAAGGGAGGGCTTTTGAAGTTTGCAGGATCTGTGAGCTTTGCACTTAATATGGGCTTTAGGATTTAGGGTTCAGGGTTTTCTAAACCCTTTTGGGTTTTCCTTTCTGCGGAGCTCTACATCTAGGGAACTTGTCAGAGACCAGTATTTAGACAAGTGCCCATAAGGGGCCGGTTTAGTTAGGATGGGTGTTTCGGGTAAAACGCACAGAAGTCTCATGCGTTAAGGTGCTTCGGGTAGTTCATCTTACATAAATAACTAGGGGATCGCAAGGGGATAACATGAGCAATGCTTTAAGCTCTAGGACTTTAGGGCTTTGGTGCTCGGAAAGGGGGGGGGGAGTCAGAGAGCTGACTCCTCGGACTACCAAAGTGTCCTCGTCTGATATCTTACGCCACATTGCAGGACGCGTCAGCGGATCTGAACTGTGGGTCTCTAGGACATCTAAGGTACTGATTCGGCCCTGTTTTTGGCTCACCTGAACCCCAAACCCAACCCTAAACCCCTAAACCCCGAAACCCCGAACCCTATACCCCTAACCAAAAGCACTCCCTAAGCCCTAAACCCTAAATCCTAAACCCTAAACTCTAAACCCAAGCCCGAAACCCTAACCCCGAAACCCGGAGCCCTATCCTATCCTTGTTGTGCTCCGCCATGGGGAGCAAAGTGCCTTCGACCATGCCAATGACCTGGGCATGGCGGTTTAGGGTTTAGGGTTGGGTTTGGGGTTTGGGGTTTAGGGTTTAGGGTTTACGGTTTAGGGTCTAGGGTTTAGGGTTTAGGGTTTAAGGTTTAGGGTTTAGGGTTTAGGGTTCAGGGTTTAGGGTTTAGGGTTTAGGGTTTAGGGTTTAGGGTTTAGGGTTTAGGGGCTAGGGTTTAGGGTTTAGGGTTTAGGGGTTTTGGGGTTTAGGGTTTAGGGTTTATCTCAAGTCCGCACACGAAAGCTCTTCCCCGTTTAGGTTTAAGGTTGGGATGTTCCCCTTGTACTAAGAGGTTATAATAAGGGGCACTAGAATCCCAATCAAGGACTGTGAGTATAAGTGGGAACATCTCAAGTTGAAGACCTTTAGGGCCTTTCGGACCTTTAGGGCCTTAAGGGCCTTAAGGGGGCATTTAGGGCCCTTAGGGCCTTCAGTTGGGCTTAGGGCGCTTAAGGCGTTTTCTTGTGCAGGGCTGTGGGGCATTCTTTGCAGAGCTTCAGCCTCATCTGCGTGTGGACAACACCAGAAAATCCAGGGCTTAGTCGGCTAAACCCTAATCCCTAATCCCTAATCCCTAAACCCTAAACCCTAAACCCTAAACCCTGAACATTGAGCGACCACGAGGCGCGACTGCAATGCTCCTCCAGAGACTTCTGAAATTGATGGCGCTCCATGGCTCCTGATGTAGGGTACCCTAAAGCCTAAAGCCTAAAGCCTAAAGCCTAAAGCCTAAAGCCTAAAGCCTAAAGCCTAAAGCCTAAAGCCTAAAGCCTAAACCCTCAAGCTTGCCGAAAGCACACCAAAACCCTAAATCCCAATGGGGAAAGCATAGTATGACAATGCTATTTGTGGTTGTAGCGGGGCCCTATCGTCGAATCTAACTGTCGTGTCCCATTTCAGTACGGATGCTTGCTTACGGTTCAGGGTTTAGGGTTTCACCTTGATGTCGTTTCCGAAGCTGACAAGGGCTCTGAACTCCCTGACATCCCTACATCCCATAAAGCGCTAAGCCCCCAAATCACTAAACCCTGAAACGCCCCCCCCCCCCCCCAAAAAAAAAAAAAAAATAAGAAACCTACACACCTCCGAATCCCTGAAGCCCTACATCCCTGTGAGGCGCCCTAAATCGCCTAACCCCAAAACACTAAACCCGAAGCCATAAACCCCAAACCCTAAACCCTAAACCCTTAACCCTAAACCCTAAACCCTAAACCCCAAAACCCTCAACCCTAAACCGCCTGAAGCCGTAAGCTCCTTGAGCCGTAAGAATCGGTCCTGGAACTCCTACAGTATACAAACCAAGCCCTGAACGAAAGCTGGAAGGGGGTTTAGGGTTTAGGGTTCAGGGTTTAGGGTTTAGGGTTTAGGGTTTAGGGCTCAGGGCTCAGGGCTTAGGGCTTAGGGTTGTCCGGCTGCCTTGTTGGTAGGCCTCGAACATGTCGTCTGCGATCTGCTTGTTGGCCATGACCTGAAAACATGACATTCAGTTGCTGGAGAACTCCCCGCACGGCCCTAAACCCTAAACCCTAAACCCTAAACCCTAAACCCTAAACCCTAAACCCTAAACCCTAAACCCTAAACCCTAAACCCTAAGCCCTTCCACGCCCTCTGACCCATCTGAAGAAGATCTGGGGGTCCAGCGACGGCCTCAGCTGGCAGGGCTGCGGCTTGCCGGCTTACCGGGTTTAGGGCTTAGGGTTTAGGATTTAGGGTTTAGGGTTGAGGGTATAGGGGGTAGGAGTTTAAGGGCTCAGGGTTTAAGGGATTGAGGGTTTAAGGGATTGAGGGTTTAGGGTTTAGGGGTTTAAGGGGTTAAGGGCTCAGGGTTTAAGTTAAGGGTTTAAGGGTCTAATGTTCCAAGGGTTCAAGGGTTTAAGGGTTTAAGGGTCTAAGGGTTTAAGGGTTTATGGTTTTAAGGGTTTAAGGGCTTAGGGGTTTAGGGGCTTAAAGGGTGCGGGGTTTAAGCGTTTGAGGGTTAAAAGTCTTGGGGGTTTGAGGTTCAGGGTTTGAGGGCCTATAGGGCTTGGGCTTTCACACTGGCTTTCAGCTGCTGATCGTCGAACCCAAAACGTTTAAACTATATGAGACGAATGCAGACTTCCTATGTCAGGGTGCTTTTCAGGGGTGCATACTGCTCTTCGGCGATAACTCATCTGCGTATGATGCTTTGTTAATTTAGGAAGCTTATCTGCTGGCAACCTCGAAAGGCCCCAAGGCTTAAACTTCAAGCACAAAGTCACTAGACCCAACAGGAACCTAGGAATCCAAAGGAACCCTGCTTGGTTTCAAGGTGCGTAGAAGGGAACCCGAATTCCCCCAAAAAGGGGCATAAGGGCCTGGTCTGGGTCCTAGGTCATCCTGCAACGCTTTGAAAGGCCGAAAAGTGCCGGGACGCCTTATTGAATCGGCTAGCTGGAGGCATCTACTGTCGGCAGCGCAGGGTTTAAGGTTTAGGATTTAGGGTGTGGGGTTTAGGATTTTTGAAGGGATCTGCTTTGCAACATGTCCAAAGTTTGCTCTTGAGATATTTGAGAGACTGCGACACAGATGCCCTCTTCTGCACGACTCAGCGGCCTCATACGTAGCCATGAAGCCCCCAAGCCCCGACGCACAAAAGCATGAAGGGTGTGGAGTCGGGCCTGTTTAGGGTTCTTAGGGGTTGAATACCGTAGCCCAAAAAAATAACCTTTTGGTTGCAAAAGGATAATATAAATAAATAAATACATATATATATATAACAAAAAAGGTTAAAGGTTAACTACCCAGCCCCAAAGGGTGACCCGAAACCCGATATAGAGCCCATCTGATGAAGCATCCCCTCATATCGCGGCGAGGTACGTACCACTCCTGAGCTGGCGGCTTAGGGTTTAGGGTTTAGGGTTTAGGGTTTAGGGTTTAGGGTTTAGGGTTTAGGGTTTAGGGTTTAGGGTTTAGGGTGTAGGGTTTAGGGTTTAGGGTTTAGGGTTTAGGGTTTAGGGTTTAGGGTGTAGGGTTTAGGGTTTAGGGTTTAGCGTTCAGGGTTTAGGGTTTCGAGTTTAGGGTTTAGAGTTTATAAGGTTTATAAGGTTTAGAGCTTAGGGTGTAGGGTTTCGGGTTTAGGCTCTGAGCTGGCCTCTGGGGATTTCAGCAATTGAGCATCATCAGTAGCTCTTTTGCAGGTTTCTGTGGTGTAGGGTTTAGGGTTTAGGGTTTAGGGTTTAGGGTTTAGGGTTTAGGGTTTAGGGTTTAGGGTTTGGGGTTTGGGGTTTAGGGTTTAGGGTTTCGGGTTTGGACATGGTCCGTCTTGCGACGTGGGGCGCTTTTGACTGCATCAGGGCCTCCAGGCCGGGATGTGCAATCTCACCACATGCCATCATTGTCTCTAAACGCCGCAGACCCGAAGAACCAACCCTAAACCCCAAACTCTAGATCTCCCATACCACGCCCGGGAGCCTCGAAGGCCCTCAATCCCTAAAGACCAAAACTCTGAAACAATAAACCCCAAACATTAACATCCCCAAAGCCCTCAACCCTAAAACGCCCAAACCATACATCCCTAAAGACCCCTAGAAATCTCAGTATAAATTTAAGAAACCAAACAAGAGGGATGAACCGTAAACCCTACACCCTACACCCTAAACCGGAAACCCCAAACCCCAAACCCCAAACCCCAAACCCTAAACCCTAAACCCTAAATCCTAAAGTAAGGAGCAGATGGAGCAGAGCCGAGGTGCAGTGTTGTTCAGCTTTGTGCTGGCCAAGCGCTGTTGCAGGGTCATCTTCTCCTTACCAAGGGTTTAGGGTTTAGGGTTTAGGGTTTAGGGTTTAGGGTTTAGGGTTTAGGGTTTAGGGTTCGGGTTTAAGGTTGAGGCTTACGAGGGTGTAGGGTGCAGGATTCATTGCTATGGATTACTGGGGTCCAACCATCTGCCAAAGTCATAATCACCAGGGCTCTGTGATTAAGAGTGGTGCAGTTTGGGTGGGTTGTTGGGGCATGGGGCCCCCTGAACCCTAAACCCTAGACCCAAAACCCTACACCCTAAACCCTAAACCCTGAGTCCTTAGACCCTTTGTGGGCCTTTGCGTTGCTTCTCCAAGGCAATGAATGGAGAAAGCAACGTTTTACGTTCGGCCGTAGGCTGTTTAAGTGAGTCTGTGGGTTTAGGGTTTAGGGTTTAGGGTTTAGGGTTCAGGGTTTAGGGTTTAGGGTTTAGGGTTTAGGGTTTAGTCTGTGGGGCTTGGAGCTACCAGCCACCTCAAGCCCTGTGCCCCTGCAAGTTCGTAGCCTTGGGTTTAGGTTTGGGGCATCCTGGGCTAAACGGCTATACGCTCCTAAGTCTAGGGTTTAGGGTTTAGGGTTTAGGGTTTAGGGTTTAGGGTTTAGGGTTTAGGCCCTTTTCCACGACCTGAAAAGCCCGGCACGTTGAGACTGCTGCAAGGCCAGTGCTTGGTTGATCTCAACCGTCGGCCCTTTAAAGAGACACGAAGCTCTAAGACTCCAAACCCTAAACCCTAAACCCTAAACCCTAAACCCTAAACCCTAAACCCTAAACCCTAAACCCTAAACCCTAAACCCTAAACTTAGACATGCGACCCCAGAGAAAGGCAAGAGGGAAATCCCTCTGAAAAAGGTGTCAACTCTCCGAGTAGAGAACTTCGTAGCCCAGCAGCCATATTAGAAAAAGGGGCACCCTTTTTGTTAGGGTTTAGGGTTTAGGGTTTAGGGTTTAGGGTTTAGGGTTTAGGGTTTAGGGTTTAGGGTTTAGGGTTTAGGGTTCAGGGTTCAGGGTTTAGGGTTTAGGGTTACTTTGTAAGGGAACAGGGTTTAGGGTTTAGGGAACCTTCAAAACCAACAAAAAAGGGAAGAGGGCACCACTGGGCAAACCAAGAGGACCAGCCCTGTGTTCCCAGCCGAACTTCGACTGGCGATATGTTTGTTGCTCCTACACCCCCTGGTTCTCCCTAAACCCTAAACCCTAAACCCTAAACCCTAAACCCTAACCCTAAACCCTAACCCTAAACCCTAACCCTAAACCCTTTCTAGGGGGATATGAGGTACCACATTCCCTCATTCCCTACGAAGAACCAGTTAGAGCAGTGCCCCCCGCAACTCAAGGACTCCAGGTGTGCAGTTCTTTGCTCAATGTAGCTCACAAGTAAGGGAACCTAGTCCCTAACAAGGGAAAACATGTTTAGGGTTTAGGGTTTAGGGTTTAGGGTTTAGGGTTTAGGGTTTAGGGTTTAGGGTTTAGGGTTTAGGGTTTAGGGTTTAGGGTTTAGGGTTTAGGGCTTAGAGAAACTGAAGCTTGCTAGCTACGAGGCACCATGACCTCGACCGTCTTGAGCGCCATCCGCACATGCCCAGTCTCATCGCCTTTGGGTCCCGGTTTAGGGTTTAGGGTTTAGGGTTTAGGGTTTAGGGTTTAGGGTTTAGGGTTTAGGGTTTAGGGTTTAGGGTTTAGGGTTTAGGGTTTAGGGCTCATCATGGGGGTTTACGAGAATAGGGGACCCCCAAAAAAGATCCCCACAAAGAGTAGGATTCCCTTCTACTAAGGACCCCAAGAAGGTACCCTATTGTCGAAAGGCACCATATTGAGGGATACTCTTTGCCAAAATGCTCCTCCGCGACAGGCCCCTCCTCTCATACACAAAGCCTAGAACCCGAAATCCAACAGGCAATAGGCGCTTGTGACACAAGTGGAGGGGACGAAGCGCCAGAGCGCCATAAAGTTGGTTCACGGCCAGAAGACTAACCCCGAACCGGGGTTCGTGCGCCACTTGCCCCTAAACCCTAAACCCTAAACCCTAAACCCTAAACCCTAAACCCTAAACCCTAAACCCTAAACCCTAAACCCTAAACCCTAAGCCCTGAATTCGAACCCCAAACTTAGCCTCATATGAGCACATATTGATATAGCTGCCTGCTTGTAGTAACTTAATAGCAAGACAACTTTCAGCTGAGCATGTTGGGGACTCAAGGATCTTGACTTCATAGTACAAGGGCTGCGGTGACTTAGTTGCTGAGTTCATAAGCCCCAAAAACGTGTACAGTGTGCACTTTCAGTTCTATAGGGGGTTCTCCCAAAAAGTGAAAAGGTCCGTAAACCCTAAACCCTAAACCCTAAACCCTAAACCGTCTTTCAGCTACTAAGGTGAGTGTTGGGTGGGCCTTGTCAACGCTGTATTCCACAACCCGGGAACCGACACCACTCCCACCTTCAACCCCAACCCCTAAACAAACAGCACATAGTGTTTAGGGATTAGGGATTAGGGTTTAGGGTTTAGGGTTTAGGGGCACACACACACAGAGCCTAAACTCAAAGCCCTAAACCCTAAAGCCTGAACCCTGAACTCAAGCGACTAAGACTCGTAACCCTAAGGCCTAAGGTTGTACCCCTCTACAGGTTGCCCTTTATATGCTCCTCGTACGTCCCTTACCCTAAACGCTAAACCGTTTTAACCCTAAACCATAAACCTTTAACCCTAAACCTTCAGCCCTCAACCTTAAACCCTAAACCCTTATATTAGCAAAACATCAGTCCTCTGACCCAAAGGGTAGAGCCCCACGATAAGCCTGAGCGCCCTTTCCACCCTAAGGGCTTAAATCCGAAATCCTGAACCCTGAGTAGGGTTTAGGGTTTAGGGTTTAGGGTTTAGGGTTTAGGGTTTAGGGTTTAGGGTTCAGGGTTTAGGGTTTAGGGTTTAGGGTTTAGGGTCTAGGGTTTAGGGGCTATAAGGCTAACCAACGCCGGCGCGCTCATCATGCGCAGGCGCTGCGCTTCGTGGAGCGACTCCTTCATGACCTTGATGTAGAGCGGCTCCTGCGAGGGTTTAGGGTTTAGGGTTTAGGGTTTAGGGCTTAGGGTTTAGGGTTTTGGGGTTTAGGGTTTTGGGGTTTTGGGGTTTTAGGGTTTCAGGGTTTTGGGATTGAGGATTTTAGGGTTTAAGGTTTAGGGATGTAGCATCTAGGGGGGGGGGGGGGGCGGGACTGTCCTAGGGCTGGAGGGGGGGCTATGCTAGAGGTTTGGGATCCAGTTTTTTTGGGGTTTTAGGGTTGTGGGGAAGGGGGGGGATTCGCATTGGTTAGGGCCGTTTAGGGCTTGGGGGAACAAAACATTAAAACCTTTCCGAATCGTCGTAGGAATAGGCCCATGAGCCTTCTAGTCTTTGCACCCTGCAACCGTTCTGACCCTGCCGGAGCTTCCTCGAAAGCCTACAACCCCACGACCCCCCAAGCCCGAAACCCGAAACCCTAAACCCTAAACCCCATCCCCTAAAAACCCTACAAATTCAAAACCCTGAACCCCTGCCCTCCCGCTCCCAGTCAAGAAGGAGCTGCCAGTTGCGCACGTCTCCGGCCAGGAGGCCCATACGCGACTCTAGGCCCTGAAGGCTTGGGTTTGGGGTTATGGGGTTTTGGGTTTGGGGTTTAGGGTTTTTGGGGTTTAGGGTTTTTGGGGTTCAGGGTTTGGGGTTCAAGGGTTTTGTGTTTTAGGGTCTTGGGGTTTTGGGTTTAAGGTGCTTGGGTTTTGGGTGTTTGGGATCACCGTTTTTGGGGGTTCAGGGAGCCTCGCGTTGAAGAGACTTGCAGAAGGTTTCTACGCGCACAGTCTGCCTATAGACCCTCAACTTAAACCCTAAACCCTAAACCCCAAATCCTATTAACCTTGTTCACTCCTAAACCCTAAACCCTAAACCCTAAACCCTACACCCTAAACCTTATTCCCAAAACCCTAAACCCGAAACCCTATAAACCTTGTGTGAACCCGCAAATTCTGAACTCGGGTGTGGGGGATGGTCCCACGGGCAGCCATGAGCGAGCCGCTTAATTACAGTAGGGAAACCAGCGAACCCCAAACCCCAGAACCCTAAATTTTGGGTTTAGGGTTTAGGATTTGGGGTTTAAAAAAACCAACAACACAAGGTTTATGTTCCCCCACTACCGCATTCCAATTTACAAGGCGGCCTTTTTTGCTGGCCTAAGCCTTTTTTAAGGGTGTAGGGCTGAGGGTTTAGGGGTTTGTACCGAAGCGAAAGGAAGAAGGGTGCACCCTTTTTGGGTTAAAGGGTGGTTAGAAGGGAACCTAAACTCTATAGGGCTTCTACCTCCGACCCTTAAGGTTGTACCCTAAACCCTAAACCCTAAACCCTAAACCCTAAACCCTAAACCCTAAACCCTAAACCCTAAACCCTAAACCCTAAACCCTAAACCCTAAACCCTAAACCCTAAACCCTAAACCCTAAACCTGTACCCTTGGGTTTTGGGGTCCCTTTGTGAAGGATCCCTGAGGTCCTAAGGGAATAGGAGCATATCAAAGGAAACCTTCAGGGGCACAACCTTAGGGGTAGGAGCCGTCATCCCGTGGAAAACTCTACATCCGAAACCCTAAACCCCAAACCCCAAACCCTAAACCCTAAACCCTAAAAAGGGGGAAGAAGGGCCTAGATGCTTCAGCCGACGGGCCCGGATGGTTCGATCGATTCTGTCGATGACGGCGTTGCGTGGAGGAAGTGGCGGAAACTTCCTCCGGGGGCTTCCGGGTGGACGATCGGCGCTTGAGGTGTAGGGTTTAGGGTTGAGGTTTACGGTTTAGGGTTTAGGGTTTAAGGTTTAGGGTTTAGGGTTTCGGGTTTCGGGTTTAGGGTATAGGGTTTAGGGTTTAGGATCATGGGTCTAGGGTTTAGGGTTTAGGGTTTCATGGGTCCCGCTCTGCACGCTCCTCTGCCACGCTTCTCCACAACCAGCGCCCGTGGACCCCAAAAACATGGGTTCACCCACTAACCCCCTAGGGTTTAGGGCTACTACCCCCCTCTTTACTACCCCCCTTAAATAGCCTTGATTACTTAAAAAGCCTGAATTATGGGGGGAACCTGGGAAGGGGGAGGGGGGGTAGTACAGAGGGGGGTAGTAGGGGAACCCATAGCAACCCGACTTCCACACCCTCGACTGCCCAACTACCCTGTTCTCCTCTTGGAACCTTACTAAAAAGACTGTTTTTTTTGTTTTCAAAAATTTTCCCTTGGGTTTTTCATATAAGTCAAAATAGGAAAAAACCAGGGGGCTGTAGTACCCAGTCCTAAGCAAGCTCAGGGCGCCTGGACTCTGCTGCGCCATGGTTTTGGGCTCAGGGCTGCGGGTTTTGAGGGGTTTAGGGTTTAGGGTTTAGGGTTTAGGGTTCAGGGTTCAGGGTTTAGGGCCTGGTGCCGGAATTTGCCGGGACAAGGGTCAAAAGAGCATCTGGAAACGCGAGATGCGCATACGGCCTTAGCTCCACGGGCCATACCTCTACGACCTCACTCCGAAACCCCTAAGCCCCAAAACCATGAAAGTCCGAAAGCCCTCAACCCTAACCCCAAAAACCCTGAACACTAAACCCTAAAATCCCGAAAAAACCCTAAAACCCCTAAACCCCCTGAACTTTGAACCCACTGGTTGGTAACCCTAAACCCTAAACTCTAAACCCTGGTCCTCCCCTTCTTGCCCTCCCTCGGGAAGTTGCCATCCAGCGGTTGGAAGGACTCGGGGCTTCAGGATTGTGGGGTTTAGGTTTTTTAGGGTTTTTAGTGTTTTTAGGGTGTTTAGGGTGCTTAGGGTTGAGGGTTTAGGGTTCAGGATTTAGGGTTTAGGCATCTTCCCTAAGCCCAAAATGTGCGCCTTACGCCTTCGCAGTTACAGGTTTGAGTTTGGGTGTAGGGCTGAGGAGTATTTTTCACCCAAAGCTTAAGACTCTCTTACACTACTACAGAATTAGAGTCGCATTGGGGATCCTTCTTTCTGGAGACCACTATAAGCCCCCCCCCCCCACCGCCCCCCACCCCCCGTAAGGCCCCAACTCCCTCATTCCGTAGATATAGGTGGCAACATAGAGAAGGCGCGTGGGGGGGGGGGGAGGGATCGCGTGATGTCGAAGGACAGACACCCTAAACCCTAAACGCTTCACCCGAAACCCTATACCCCAAGAATTCCTTGCCTAGGAAGGCGCAAGACTGAGAAAATGCTTACAGGTTTAGGGTTTAGGGTTTAGGGTTTAGGGTTTAGGGTTTAGGGTTTAGGGTATTTGGGTTCAGGGTCTACGTAGAAACAGTAGGCGTAGGTTGCACGTGAGGCTCTGAGCTGGAGAACGAAGGCTTAGGGTACGTGTATGCCCCCCACTTCTAACCAACCCTAAACCCTAAACCCTAAACCCTAAACCCTAAACCTAAACCCTAAACCTTAAACCCTAAAACCTAAACCCTAAACCCTAAACCCTAAACCCTAAACCGAAGCTTCCTTGAGCCTTGAAGCCCACAGAAGCCCACGGGCCTCATCCGTCTCCTGTGCCCAGAAGCCTCTGCTCGTGGCTTGCTTCGCCAGCATGCCTTGGCTAGGTCTCTCAATAGCCATAATATTGAGGGTTTAGGGTTTAGGGTTGTAACTATCGTATAGTAGGACCACAGAAACCCCACAACAAGCAAGAACAAGCACAAGAAGGGTTTAGGGTTTAGGGTTTAGGGTTTAGGGTTTAGGGTTTAGGGTTTAGGGTTTAGGGTTTAGGGTTTAGGGTTTAGGGTTTAGGGTACCTGCTTATACCTCCCAACTCCCTGCCAAGGGGCGCAGCAGCTTATCAGACTTGGCATCCCGCAGGCCCTCGGTGTTTAGGGTTTAGGGTTTAGGGTTTAGGGTTTAGGGTTTAAGGCTTCGGGGTTTATAGGGTTTCGGGTTTAGGGTTTAAGGCTTCGGGGTTAGCAACGAGAAGTGGGGGGGGGGGGGGGGGGGGTGGGGGGGGGGGGGGGAGTTTCTTCCAGCTGCCTAAAACCTTAAACCTTGGGATGTTCCCCCTTATACTAACAGTCCTTAATAAGAACTATCATAGGGGGTACTATAATCCCGATTAAGGACTGCTAGCATAAAGGGTAACATGCCAACTTAAACCCTCTAAACCCCCTGAACCCTAAATCCCAATGCAAGACGCTCTGAACCCTGTAAACCCTCTAAACCCTCTGAGCCCTCTAAACCCTCGAAGCCCTCCTGAACCCTCTTAATCCTGTAAACCCTCTACACCACCTAGACCCTCGAAACCCTCTAAGCCTCTAGACTCTCTCAGCCTTAGAGCCAAAACCCCTAAGCCCTGCAACCAATTCAAGCCAAAACCCTAAACCCTAAACCCTAAACCCTAAACCCTAAACCCTAAACCCTAAACCCTAAACCCTAAACCCTAAACCCTGAATCCCATGAAGCCCAAGCAAGTTGTTGGACAAGCTACTTTTCATTGCTGGGCTTGCATCTAGCACCAGCTTCGAGCTCACTGCAAAACCAAGTTGGGGTTTAGGGTTTAGGGTTTAGGGTTAGGGTTTAGGGTTTAGGGTTTAGGGTTTAGGGTTTAGGGTTTAGGGTTTAGGGTTTAGGGTTTAGGGTTTAGGGTTTAGGGTTTAGGGTTCTTGTGGCAGCTCATAAAGGTTGACGGTACGTTGTAATTCTTCATCGGGTTTATAAAGCAACTCCAAGTCCCGGCTGCAGTCGTTGAGAGGACTGTGTCTATTTTGTGAAGGTTCTGCTATATGGCAACTGTCTACGGATTCTCAGGGCAAAAGCGTCGCAAGCGCTAAGGCTTTGATTTTGATTCGGTCACGCTAGAATTTAGAACTTTCTCATCGCTGTTTCGACGCTCTCAGTGAAGCTTGGCTGCTGTCGATCAAGAATGTCCAGGTCTGATGTAGCATCACGCCCGCCAAGAACGGAAGGCGTGATGTATGCTTTTGCCCGGGGAGACCAAACCTCGACCGGAAACACCTTCGAAGTACTTGTGGGAAGAGCCTTAACCAACAACCGTTCCGGAAACATCCAACCCTACATCCTGATTTGGGGAGCTGGCCCGGCCTCATTTCTGGCTCTTTCTTCGTACCCTAAACCCTAAACCCTAAACAATAAACCCTAAACCCAAAACTGCAAGGAAATTCCTAGAAGATAGATCAACCACCCATCATATGAGTCAGGAGCATCGAAGAGAGAGGCGGCCAAATGTGTCAAGAGGCCTTGTCCGAGCCTTCACCGCCCGTGCTTTCGATGAAACGCTCCACCTGTCCAAACTTGGTAGCCCAGCAACCATCTTATAACAAGGGTACCTAAGGGAACCTTGAAACCCAAAAAGGGCAAAAGGGCATCACTGTACACCACCAAGCAAATGACGGTAGATTTTGGGTCTGGGATTTCGGGTTAGAGGTATACAAGTCGCTCACAAAACGTGGGGATTATCCTAAGCTCCCTAGTTAAGGCCTTATCTGGGGACCTTGTGTTTGGGTTTGCCTCGCCACAGCTGGCCTTGCGTAAGAATGCTGGCGCAGCACGAATAAGGATCGCACATTGCAACATCAACGACATGTGAATAGGTTCTTTGGGGTTGATGAAGCAGTTGCAGCAGCGTCCGGAGTGCACCTCAACGCCAGAATCGATCAAGCTTAGCCTTGCTGGTTTGTACTAGGGAACGAGGGAATTCGGTACCGGGTATAGTCCCTTAAGGGGTGCAATGTGGGGAAATGTTCTTCAACCCCATAGAAGGGGGATATAGGGTACCTACTTCCCGGCTACTTCCCTCACTCCCTTATAAGCGCCAAGTAGCAGCCCGTAGACAAGCCCAAGCCCGCCAAAGGCCGTTTAGCAATCTGAATCGAGCATTAGACCTTATAAACCCGAAACCCTAAACGCTACAGCCGGCCCTATCCCTAAAACCACAAAACCCCAAAATCCTAAAACCCTAAAACCCCAAACCCTATAAACCCCTGTAAACACCTGAACCCCAATGCGCCCTAAACCCTAAACCCTAAACCCTAAACCCTAAGCCCTAAACCCTAAACCCTAAACCCTAAACCCTAAACCTCCGCCTCCTGCGGCAAGGCGTTGGCCCTGCGCAGCTGCCGCAGGATCGACTCCTGCACCTTCCGGGCGTTCCTGGTGGCGTTTCAAGGTTGAGGGAAAAGGGTTTAGGGTTTAGGGTTTAGGGGCGTTTAGGGTTTACAGGGTTTTTAGGGGCTTTAGGGTTTTTTTTTTTCGGGGCTTTAGGGCTTGGGGGTTTTGGGGTTTTTTGGGTTTAGGGCTTGGTGTTTTTAGGGGTTTCAGGGTTTTTTCCACCCCCTCGGTGTGGGGTTGTTAGATTTTAAACTCAACTCTTCTCCTCGCCCGGAACTCTTCTCCTCGCCCGGTCTACGCCTCGTTCATCCCTGGAGTGCCCAACTCCAAAATGTGCCTGGGGTGCCAAACTCTAGAATTTTTTTTGGAGTGCCCAACCCCTGGAGTGCCCAAAGAGTCTCCCTGGAGTGCAAGAGAGGGTGGGGATATTCGAAGTAAAACAATTTAGGGGTTTAGGGGTTTTAGGGGTTGTAGGGTTTTAGGACTTTTATGATTACGGTTTAGGTTTTGGGGTGTTGGGGCTTTAGGGTTCTAGGGTTTTGGGGGTTCAGGTTTTAGGGTTTCCTGCAGAGTACTTCTGGAATATAGCATGTGAGTTACCTCCGCCGTGCCTTCAAGCCCCTGAGCCGTACGTTTAGGGCCGAGCTACACATGTTTCGCCCGAAACCCCAAACACTAAACCCCAAACCCTTACTAAACCCTGAACCCCGAAAACCCTAAACCCTAAACCCTAAACCCTAAACCCTAAACCCTAAACCCTAAACCCTAAACCCTAAACCCTAAACCCTAAACCCTAACCCGAGACCTGTAAGGATTTTCTCAGTTTTGCGCCTTCCTAGGCAAGGAATTTCTTGGGGTATAGGGTTTCGGGTGAAGCGTTTAGGGTTTAGGGTGTCTGTCCTTCGACATCAGGCGATCCCTCCCCCCCCAATCCTTTCGGAAGCCCTGACCTGGGATCGACCATGCTGTCCAGGTATGGCTGCAGGGTGTCCGGCTCGGGCCAGAGCCGGAAGTAGCCTCGGCGCTTGCATGGGTTAACGGCTGTCCCTAAACCCTAAACCCTAAACCCTAAACCCTAAACCCTAAACCCTAAACCCTAAACCCTAAACCCTAAACCCTAAACCTGCCATCAAACGTGAGTGAAATCAGCGGCTTCCGTAGGAAGCCCTCGGCTGAGCCCTGTGCGGACAGGCCCCCAGGCATAGTGCGTGATGATCCAGAGCCTGCACGGTCAACATTCGCATGCTGGAGACCCTGTAGTCCCTAAACCCTAAACCCTAAACCCTAAACCCCAAACCCTAAACCCTAAACCCTAAACCTCATCTGTCTCATCCTCGGCAAAAACCGTCAACATCAACACCCTGACCTCTGACTCACACAACCCGAACTTTGAACTCGGGCCCCCCCAAACTCCGTCGCACGGTACCATCGTGCACCCCAAGCCCCAGGGTTGAGGGTTTAGGGTAGGGTGTAGGGTTTAGGGTATATTGTATAGGGTTTAGGGTTTAGGGTTTAGGGTTTAAAGTTTAAGGTTTAGGGTTTAGGTTTAGGGCTTGAAACCTTAAACCGCGCCGAGAAGCTTCTTTCTGTGCTCCGCTTCGTTGACCTCAGCTCTTCACAACTTCGTTTCCACGAGCTCGACATGCTCGCGGGTCTTAGCAGGGAATTTCGGACTTAAAGGGTACACATACAACATTCGTTCTTCGTCGAGAACTTAGATAACGGAATTGGGTACCCTCTATCCCCACCAAGGCACGCATTATGTAATCGTAACTCGCAAAATATGTACGAACGTGATTGCGAACTACTTGAGAAAATGACCCTGGACCGTGTAGAACCCTTAGGGCAAGGAATTCTATCGGATCCCAAATCCCAAATTCCCTAGTAAGAACCCGTAGGTTGCAGGTGTGTCACGACATCCATCTTGTCGTACTTCAGCTGAAGCATCTCATAGCCTCTGGACAAGATGTGTGGCAGCTGCCATTTAGTTGGGCACACTTGTGCGTCCGCACAGAAGAAGAGGTTTCGAGACTAGAGGGCTCGGAGGGCGGAGGGTGGGAGCTGCATCATCCCCTTTTATTGTTGAGATGGGTGCCGGTGGTGATCATCAAGCCCATAAGTGGGGGGGCCCTCATGGTCAGGTCGACCCTTTGAGCAGCCACAAAACCCTGCACCTTGAAGAACCTTGTCCCTGCAATCCCTGCTTTGTCCAGTTCTGGCGGGTGGGGGAACTAGCGGGAATGCACTGCGGCTAGTAGCATCTGAGGGAACAGCTATTTGCTCCTAAACCCTAAACCCTAAACCCTAAACCCTAAACCCTAAACCCTAAACCCTAAACCCTAAACCCTAAACCCTGTAAACCGGAAGGACTGAGAATCGGGGATCACCAAGCCTGCAGCGCCTGCAGGGACTTTTGGCTCACATGCTTTAAAGAAATGACGTTGTCTTAGGGGCTGGGTACCCTAACCCAAAAAAAATGTTAGCCTTCTATTTGTGATAGGATTATGTAGAACCAAAAATCTTAGAGGTTGACTGCCCAGCCCCTAAGTCGTTGTAGAACCTACGGAACCTCGTCAACATCTTCAAATGAAACCCGGAATCGCCAGCTCGATACATGGGGGGTCTCCCAGATTTAGGGGGTCCCCCCAATACAGGTTAAAGGTTTAGGGTTCCGGCTTACCCCAAAAGAGTATAAGGCGCCTATTTTCGTAACCCCCACAAAGCGCACACACACACACACACACCCTACTATTGGAAGCAACTACCATCAGCCTACCTCACGTCCCAGGGCGGCGGCCCAGGACGAGGTTAACAGACTCCGCCCCTTGGCTACGAGAAGTCAGACTTGGTCTACACAGGTTTGAGGCTCAGGGGGCAAAATTGGTGACTTTGGTTTACCCTAAACCCTAAACCCTAAACCCTAAACCCCTGAACCCTAAACCCTAAACCCTAAACCCTAAACCTCCTGAATTCAAAACATATATATCGGCCAGTATGTACTCGCAGGCCGACAACCCTAAACCCCAAAACCCTAAACCCTAAACCCGAACCCCCTACTTTGCTTACCTGGAGTGTCTTGTACAAACTCCTTAGGTCAGGAGATCTGCCTTGCCGGGTAAAAAAAAACACGCATACATGGATTGATTTCTTTACCCTATTTGGGCGTACAGGGTAGTAGAGGCAGGGTTTAAGTTTGGGGTGTAGGGTACAGGGTCAGAGAAGAGCTCTCTGATGCACGATGTGCCAAAGAGTCAGATAAGGGTTCAGGGCATTCGGGGCTGAGGGTCAATTAACCCGGGCCCCGACCCGAAACCCTAAACCGAACAGCCCTCAAAAGTCTCCTGTTGCATGGACTGACAACCGACAAATCCGAAAAATGGCCCAGCGCAGACAGGACGAAGAGAACATGGGGTAGGCTCTTCATTATAGAGCTCCGGTCAATGTGTGCAGGGTTCCTTTTCTAAATACTGTTGGGCGCATGTAGAGGGTGTCCTTGGGGATGTTTACAGCGGGTTTAGGGTTTAGGGTTTAGGGTTTAGGGCTTGTTTAGGGTACCCAGAAGGTTACCCTAGCCAGGATTTTCAAGCACTGAGGGTTCCTAAGCCCCCAAGGCCTAAACCCTGATGCCAAAACCCTAAACCCTCAACCCTAAGCCCTGAAGCCTAAACCCTAAACTCCTAACCCTAAACCCTAAACCCCTAACCCTAAACCCTAAACCCCAAAAAGCCGGCAGCCCTAGACCCGAAAGCCCAAGGTGGCCAGGCTGCCAGTTTTCAGAACTCCAAGCACGTGCTCCAGCACCTGCTGCCAAACACAAAAATCTGGGGGTTTAGGGTTTAGGGTTTAGGGTTTAGGGTTTAGGGTTTAGGGTTTAGGGTTTAGGGTTTAGGGTTTAGGGTTTAGGGTTTGGGGTTTAGGCTTTGGGGCTTAGGGTTTAGGGTTTAGGGCTTCGAAGATTAGGGTCATGTTGGGCAAGAGCCCGAAACATGGAAGGGGCCGTAATGTGGAGAATTCCCCATGTGCTTCAGCTCTTGGGCGCCCAAGGTACGGTTTAGGGAGGGCCCTATCTTAGTTGCTCAATTCATAGGCCCCCCCAAAAAAGTGTACACTTTCAGTTCTATAGGGGGTTCTAGTATGCCAAAAAGAGTACAGTGTAGCCATTCAGCTACTAAGCTATTGCGTAATCCCTCAAAGGGTATACATATATATATATATATGTATATATGTATATACATATATTTTCTTTGTAGGGCCCTCATTTCCTTCCCTACTAAGAACCAGGGGGTCTTGGCCATTGGTGGTCTTGAGCTTGCTGGCCTTATGTGTTGCTTTAGGCCAAAAACCCCCCCCCCCCCCCCCCCCCCCCCCTCCCAACAGCTAGAAGCCTTCGCCGCATGAGCACTACATTGCCTCAAAACCCTGAACCCTAAACCCTAAACCCTAAACCCTAAACCCTAAACCCTCAACCCTCAACCCTCAACCCTCAACCCTCAACCCTCCCTAGATTTGCAATGCCGCCTCGCCCCAGCCGTTGCAACGTCGGACGATGGGCTCCGCGGCAGGGGTATCCTGTGTTTAGGGTTTAGGGCTTGGGGTTTTAGGGCTTAGGGTTTGAGGTCTAGGGTTTTAGGGTTTAGGGTTTGGGGTTTGGGGTTTAGGGTTTAGGGTTAAGGCAATTCAGGGTTTAGGGTTTGCTTCTGGGGGTCCGACGTCTAGGACTTTAGGGGGCCAGGTAAAAAGTGCACACTTCATTTGGAATGGAGGCCCGATTACAGCCATGAACCTGCAAACTGCTGCTTCACAACCATCGAAAAAAAACAAAAACCGAAAGAATCCCCTACAAACCTAAACATCCTACACATCCTAAACATCCTAAACATCCCAAGCCCCAGCACCAAGGGCCCTGAACGGCAAACTCCAGACAGCCCCAAACCCTAAGCCCCTTGAAGCGAAACAAAAGCAATCCGCATCAACACCGACTTCGTAGCCCAGAAACCACAGTATAAGGAGGGTACCTGTATCTTTTTGAATTGGGGCTGGTTTCACAAAAAGGAAACTTGAACGAGAAGAAGGGAAAAGGGCACCACTGGGCTGACAAACCGCAAGGTTTGTGCCTAAACCCTAAACCCTAAACCCTAAACCCTAAACCCTAAACCCTAAACCCTAAACCCTAAGCCCTAAGCCCTAAGCCCTAAGCCCTAAGCCCTAAACCCTAAACCCTAAACCCTAAACCCTGCCTCGGAAAAGGCCCGCAGAAGCAGCTTCTTCCCTCCGCCCAGGAGGGTCAGCTGCTCCTCGAGGTTCGTGCCTTTGAGGGTTTATGGGCTGTTTAGGGTTTAGGGTTTAGGGTTTAGGGTTTAGGGTTTAGGGTTTAGGGTGTAGGGTTTAGGGTTTAGGGTTGAGGGGGATGCAGGGGGTTTAGGCCACAGTCCAAAGCATGCCTTCCGTACTCGTCAACACTTTGCTCCTGCCGGTTGTGAATCCTGATTCCTACCCTTAAACCCGAATTCCGTTTGAAGCCCACAGCTGTAAACCCTAAACCTGGCAGACCCTAAACTCAAGACCCTATAACAAAACAAATGCCGATGAGATGAGGGCGCCTGGCACTCGCAAGTCTAGCAGCTGATGGCCTGCACACAAGCACCCACAGCAAAGTAGGTTTAGGGTTTAGGGTTTAGGGTTTAGGGTTTAGGGTTTAGGGTTTAGGGTTTAGGGTTTAGGGTTTAGGGTTTAGGGTTGAGTCACATTGAGGGTTGAGGGTTGAGGGTGTAGGGCTAATAGGCCTTTTGGCACTTTGGGGTCCCTCCTGTGGGGGAGGGGTGGGGGTTATCGTGCGAAGTTTTTTCTGGCTTAAGGCTTACGGGGCCATGAGACCAGGGAAACTCCAAGCCCTAAACCCTAAACCCTAAACCCCAAACCCTAAATCCTAAATCCTAAACCCTAAACCCTAAACTGACGTGTCAAGGGGCCTGCAGCGAGCACCTCCTTGACCGTTGGCCTGTCCGGCCTGAGGGGCTAGGGTTTAGGGTTTAGGGTTTAGGGTTTAGGGTTTAGGGTTTCGGATGTAGGGTTTAGGGTTTAGGATGTAGGATTTAAGGTTTAGGGTTCAAGGTGTTAGGATGTAGGGTTTAGGGTTTAGGGCTACGGATCGGGTTTGGGCTTCTCCAGCGCTATCCCGGATGCGTTCTCCGTCATAGTTGCAGGGCGAGCTTCTGGGCTTCGGATCCCTCAACCCGAGACCCCTAAACCCTACACCCCTAAAACCCCTAAACCCCTAAAACCTAAATCCCTTAAACCCCTAAAACCCCTAAATCCCTGCAACCCTTAAACCCCTAAACCCTTAAACCCCTAAACCCTTAAACCCCTGAACCCCGAAGCCACTGAACCCGCAGCTCCACATCTTCAGCCGAGCCGCAGGGGCGCTGAGGCCGCGGAGTGCCCTCCGCCATCGCCAGACCTAAGGTTTAGGGTTTGGGGTTTAGGGTTTAGGGTCTAGGGTTTGGGGTTTAGGGTTTAGGGTCTAGGGTTTGGGGCTTAGGGTTTAGGGTTTAGGGCTTCGGGTTTAGGGCTTCGGGTTTAGGGTTTGGGGTTTAGGCACGTGCACTCAGGCAGGGCGGTCCAAAGTCTGTGATCCGCCTGCACTTGCAGATGGCGTGTGAGATAGAAGAGAACTACAGAAAAGCATCCCATATGTTTAGGGATTTAGGGGTTTAGGGTTTAAGGTTTAGGGCTAGGGTTTAGGGTCTTGGGGTTTAGGGTTTAGGGTTGAATGCACGGTTCTCCAGGGTTTGGAGGGGTAGGCTTTAGTGTTTAGGATTAGGGTTCGGGGCTTACGGCGGCAGCAGAAGGAACATATCTTAGCTTTGGAGTAGACCCTAGAAAAAGAAGTATATACTTTTTAGGTATAAGTAGCTATAATAGGAACCCAGCACCAAAAAAAGCATTACAGTATAGCACTCCAAGACCCGGATAATTTATTCCCATAAATACTTGGCCCCCTGGGTCTTGCAAGCGAGGCGCTGGAACAACGACTCAAACACCCCGGGGCTCTCCTGGTGGCTGACCTCAGCTCCAGTTCAGGTCACCCTCCTAAACCCTAAAGCCTGAACCCTACTTCGCCCTAAGCCTTACTAAGCCCTCAGCGCAATTAGACCCAAGAGAAACCGGGGAATAACAAGGGTGCCCTTCTTTTGGTTCAAAGGGGTGTATATAAACAGGCAACCTAAGCCCTGAAAGAAGGGGAATGAGGCCCTACTCGGGGTGCCAGCCAATAGCATGCGTGGGGTTTACGGGCATGCTTGAAGGCAAGGCTGTACCCCATGGAGAAACAGACCGGTGAACGGGTGAGGAGGAGCTCTTGCAACCCTTAACCCTTAAGGCCCTTAAACCCTAAACCCCAAACCCCAAAACCCTAAACCCTGGACCGATCATTCTGCCCAACCCCTACAACCTGAACATCCTTGCCAACCCTGAAGTGCTTTGCCTCAAGACACCCCAACCCAATAACCCCAAACCCAGTAACCCTAACCCCTAAACTCCTGAACCCTAAACCCTAAACCCTAAACTCCTGAACCCTAAACCCCAAACCCTAAACCCAATGTCCGAGCTCCTCTGCAAGCCAGAACCCGAAATCCTAAATTCCGCGAGTATCAGAATACTGTCTAGGCACTATAATACACAAAATGCCCAAATGCTCTACTACACCAAGGCTACTATTTGCTTAAGACCCTCCCCAAAAAAACACACACAATAATAATAATAAGAATAATAATAATACTAAAAATAACAATAACAATAAAAGTAGAACATTCTTCCTTACAAGGGCAATGTAGGCAGTATTACCTTTCATGTTTCGGGGGGGGGGGCTTCTTAGTCCATCCCGTAGTAAGTCAAAGGCAGCCGAAGTACCGGTCGGATGCGGCCGTCACTGGTGAGGCAGATGCTGAGACTCTTGGTAGACTCGTCTAAGCCTGTTGGTCTCATGGGCGGGGATTGGGGAGGGGGGGGGGGGGTCTCCGTTTTGGTGGCTCAAAACTTAAACAAAACTCGACACCCTAAACCCTCTTACCATGGGTGGGGGTCCTTTGGCCCCATACCCTAAACCCTCTATCTACCATGATTGCGGGTCCTTTGGCCCCATACCCTAAACCCTCTATATACCACGATTGGGGGTCTTTTGGCCCCATACCCTAAACCCTCTATACCCGAATTCCCGAAACCCTCTATACCTTAAAACCCTAAAACCTTAAACCCTAAACCCTAAACCATGATTGGGGGTCCTTTGGCGCCATAACGATTGGAACCACACACTTCGACGGGTGGGCCGTGTTCAGGGCTTGGGCGATTTCGAGTTGCAGGGCTCGGGCTTTCAAGGTTAAAGGGGTTTAGGGTTTAGGGTTTAGGGTTTAGGGTTTAGGGTTTAGGGTTTAGGGTTTAGGGCTAGGGTTTAAGGCTTAGGTATTCATGCTATTCAACTTGCTGTTATCATATTTGTGGCCCTGCGCTCTGAGGATGGGGCAGGTGAACTCCGGCATCTGGGAAGGCCATCCTGGGGCCAGAGCATGGGCTGAGGAGCCGAGGGATTTTAGGGGTTTTCTTAACATTGCAAAACGCCAAAGGGGGTTTTTTAACGTTAAAAAAAACCCGAAACGCCAAATGGGGTGTTTTAACGTTAAAAACCCTGAGGAGCTGACGGATTTTGGCTCGGTTCCATTGTGAAGGGATGCTTGTATATATATATATATAATACATATATATATATATATATTTGTATTTATTTTTCTTTGGGGGGGGGGGGAGTATGCTACTCAATCAATACGACCCCGAAGCGAAAATCGACACCATGTGAGGTTTCGGCTTCATGGTGGACTCCTTGTACCTGTATTGCTCGTCTTCTTGTGAGGACAGGCATGCCTTTGGCTGGGACTATGCAGACATGATGATATCTTTCTGCTGCTCTCTTTGCACTCCTTACTCTTGTAGGGTTCTTCTGGCATAGTCACACCAAACCTCAAATCTTGTCCGGTGCCGTCCCCTCATGCCAATAAGCGGGCAAGTCACGCGTCAGCATGTCCTTGGTGGCAGCCCTAAACCCTAAACCCTAAACCCTACACCCTAAACCTGAAACCCTAAACACTAAACCCAAAGACGGCACTGAGCTGCGAGCGCCACTTCTCACTGAAGAGTTGGTTGAAGCATGGAGTTGAAGGTTTACCTTAACAACCCCAAACCTACCGTGTTTTGGTAGGTTACCTAGGAAGCCTATAAGGGGGTTCTATAGTCATAACCTGCAAAACAAGTAGGTTTTGCGTTCTTGAGGTAGGGTTGGGACTTTAGAGGGTTTAGGAACAGGGCCCTGGATGTGGGTGTGCCATTGTGCAGAAGGGCTACGACTTGCGGTTCGTAGGCCCATTGCCCGTTCAGATGGAGGAAGCGATCTTGCACTCGATAGGACCTGGTGTGAGTAAAGGTACCTTTCTTAAGGGTTACTTGTCTCACTGGGGACCCAAAGCACGAAGCTCCTGACCGCCAAAACCCTAAACCCGAACCCTAAACCCTAAACCCTATCCCCTACACCACTTCCACATGGCGGCTAAGGTGACCCTACGTCGCGGGCCGACCCCACGTGGGGCCCGACTGAAGCACCCGAAGGTACCCACATAGGGAATCCCCTGAAAGGGCTCTCAATAAAGGGTACCCTTTTTTCGGAAACCCCAACCCATGTAGCTCAGGTACAATCCCCTATTTGGGGCTAACGCACTTTTTCAGGAATGAGTTTCATGACTCGCAATGCCGGACTCGTCGGCGTGCCTTGGACGTGACCCTCCCTGCGAAACCTTCCAAGCCCTAAATCGTCCGCCCTAAGCCCTAAGCCCTAAACCCCAAACCCTACACCCTGAACCCTGAGCCGCAGCAAAGCCCGTGACAAACTTGAGAACCCTTACACCCTTCAACCCTTCAACCCTTAAACGCTTAAACCCTTAAACCCTTAAACCCTTAAACGCTTAAACCCTTAAACCCTTAACCCCTTAAACCCTTAAAACCCTTAAGCCCTTAAAACCTTCAACCCTTAAACCCTGATCGGGCCAACGACGCCCCACCAAGAAGCCGCCCTCTCCAGGACGTAGCCGAACCGATCCAATGCGCTTCGGAAGAGGTCCACGCCCTCTGAGGAGTCCTTTCTCGGAACGTTCTCTTGGGGCTTCGGGTTTAGTTTGGGTTTAGGGTGTAATTAGGGTTCATGGGATTAGGGCTTAGGGTTTAGGGAAATGGGGTTAAGGGTGGGTGTTTTTTTTTTTTTTTTTTTTTTTTGGGGGGGGGGGGGGGGGGGGCTCCAAACTCTTGGAATCTTGGTAGCTTACCAAGTCACCGCTCCAGAACTCAATGAAGGAACATTTCGACTCCTTTTTTGGGGTTTTGTGCTCCCGAAGACCCTGCTACACAACGATTTGGGGCTGTTTTGAACATACGGGTTTCGTTAGTTCGTGCTTGGAGAAGTCTAAAGGTGGCCTGTGCGCTTGTCGCGCAATGTCGTGTTGTCTTCCACTTGAGGGCCTTTGCTGGTACGTTTGTTCGCCCAACTTCTTTGCATCTTGGGAGTCGGGGATACGTTGGAGTTCAGAAGAATGGTCCTCGTCGCCTGTCGCAGCTGCAGGCTACGATTTCGGAGGGCGAGCTTGTAATTGCTACAAGTATCCGTCACAATCATTACGTGGGGCGTTCAGTGCTCAAGTCTATTCTGCACTGCTCACTATGTAAAACGAGACACACACACAATCGTCGAAGTTTATGGCTCTCTCTCTCTCGCTCTCTCTCGCTCTCTCTCTCTCTCTCTCCCTAAACCCTAAACCCTAAACCCTAAATCTCTCTCTCTCTCTCTCCTCCATCTCTCGCTCTCGGCTTTGCCTACGCGGGGCATGAGTCGCTGCACAATTAATGCATGCACCCTCTACGGAATGCTGACCCCGAAATCAGTGTTTGGCCACCAAAAGGAGAACGTAAGCGCTATTTTCTCTATGTTATGGCTTTTTTGCAGGTTCCTGGGCTTTCACAAGCTGCTTGACTAGTGCATGCCTGGACTTGAGATACCCGAAACCCTAAGCCCGAAACCCTAAACCCTGAACCCTGAACCCTGAACCCTAAACCCTAAACCCCAAACCCTAAACCCTAAACCCTAAACCCCTCCAACCCTTACACTCAGATCTTCCGGGATCCCGGGCGGCATGGTGCTCAGCGGCCACCGATTGGCCCATAATGGGAGTAGCCTCACACGACGGAAATCTTGCAGTCTTTTGGACCCAGGGAGTTTTCTTAAGGGGTTTAGGGTTTAGGGCTAGGGTTTAAGGTTTAGGGTTTAGGGTTTCGGGTTTGGGGTTTAGGGTTTAGGGTTTCGGGCTTAGGGCTTAGGGCTTCTTATGAATCTAGGGGCTAGGGTTTTGTTTAGGATGAGTCTTTAGGGCTTCGGGTTGTGGGGCGTAGGGTCTATCATGAATTTCGGGTTTAAGGTTTAAACATGTTTGAGCCCTATAGGATTAGGGTTTTTTAAACCCTCGACCCCCAGCCTATAGCCTCCAAGAAATGTTTAGTGGGCAGCCTCCATGGCAATTTCGGCTTGAGGACACACAGGAATTTCGGTTTCAGTGAACTCGGAGAACTTAGTAAGTAGATTGTAAGTGGGACTCGAACTCGAATAGCCCACATCTCTTTGTTACGTGATGATTCGCCTGATCCCCCGAATGTCGGTACTTTTTTCCGAAATGTTTGAGCGTGTTCACGTTGTCATGCTTGCCCGGAATTGTGCTAAGGTTTGTTGATCATCTGAAAGCTTGACATCAGCTTCGGAGATCTTCTGAGCTGAGCCTGAAACAAAGCTAGCCCTAATAAAAGGTCAACCATTCAACTAGGTTAGGATGATTAAACCTTGGGATGCTCCCCCTTATACTAACAGCTCCTGTATAGGGATTATAATAGGGGGGTACTAAAATCCCTTTTACTAGGCTGCCCAGCAACCAAGGTTTAAAAAGGGAGCCCTTTTTTGCTTAAAGGGGTGTATAAGGGAACCCAAACCCCCTAAAAAAGGGAATAAGGGTACTACTGGGCATCCTAGTTTAAGGACTGTTAGTACAAGGTGGGAGAGCCCCCCAAAAAGCCTAAGGCTTGAAGTCAGGCAGGCTGAAGGTCGCAGGCTGCCCGGCGTCAGGATCTCAAAATCAAACCCTAAACCCTAAACCCTAAACCCTAAACCCTAAACCCTAAAGCCTAAACCGAGGCCAAAGCTAAGCTTAGTTTTTGAGTTCACTAAGCGCCAAAAAAGTGTACAATTTCAGTCCTGTAGGGGAGAGTAGTACCCCAAGAAGTTTAAGGGTGTGCTCATGCAGCTACTAAGGAAGATTCCCTTTTCTAGATCCTCGGTAGCGAGGCCAGGGAATCATTTTGCAAAGGTCGTAATGAGTCTCTGCGACAGTGGAAGATTTATCCAACTCCAGGTCCATTTCTCCTCCTCAGCTTCATGCAAGCTGAAGGACTGTGCTGCGAATTCTTCTGTGTTCCTTCGGAAATTCTTCTGACATCTTTTTGAGAGTCTTCTGAGATACTTCTGAGCTCATGAGCCAGCGACCCCCTCCCTCCCAACCACTGACCCCGCACGATTGTCACGGAATACCGGGATACCCGTTGTGTCAAAGAGAGGGCAGGCGGGTCCTACATTCGACGCTATAACCCTGCTCACAACGTACTTAAGAAATGTCCGAGCCTTCAAGTCAAGCACACGACCACTACCCGAAGACCCCCCCCCGTCCCGCGCTGCCTCACTTCTGGCGCCAGCGATGAGAGCCGAGATAGCGCATGGTTGGGCTTCGGGTTTAGGAGGGTTTAGGAGAGTTTAGGAGGGTTTAGGAGGGTTGAAGAGGGTTTAGGGGTTGGTGATCGGGGTTAAGGTGTTGTCCCTGCTTTAGTCGGCTTGGTGATTTGGGGCAAAAGCCTGATGGCAGAAGGCTGTAAGGCTCAGGGCAGCCAGGGAAGAGTACAAACAAAAAAGGGGGTCTTGCATCTTCGGGGGAAGCACAATCGGACCTATCGTTCTTCTAGTCCTTATCTTCGGTCCCCCAACTCTCATCTCACCTCCCTGTATCTAAGAAAGGCCAGACAGAGACCGACCTGGTGAGCCACATGCCATGGAGGTTTTGGGTATCGTGAGATCCTGTACTCCCAACACAACTACCCCACCCAATAGTTCTGGCGAAATCCTGAACCCCAAACCCTAAAATTCCCCAACACAACTCTTAGGTACGGCATACTTGGGCCGTAGCTAAGGATAGCTCAGGCCGTGCTTGCAGGAGGATTTGCTTGAGCTTCCGAGGTGAAGTAAGGGTTTAGGGCTTAGGGATAGGGTTTAGGGGTTTAGGGCTTAGAGGTTCAGGGTGTAGGGTTTAGGGTTAGGGCTAATGTGCCCTGTACCCTAACACGTCTCATGCAAACCCCAAAACGGTGAAACTACCTACCCGGCTGTTAAGCGGGCAACCTGCGGCATCCTAGGTCTATCATGTTCAGGGGTGCCGACACCTTAGAAAAAGGTGTTTTCAGGCGTTGGGTTTGCGTCTACATCTGCAAGCCCCTCAGTTTGCCAGAGTCTACTGAATTCGACCTGCTTCACACTCCCCCTATAGCGCGCAGAGGCCCTTAAAACTCGCACGAGCCCTATACAGATCAATTTTTATCCAATCCCGCAAGCCATAGGACACAAGCCAATACTGCGAATTGGGGCATAAGGTTAAGGTTCAGGGTTTCGGGTTCAGGGTTCAAAGTTTAGGGTTTAGGGTTTGGGGTTTAGGGTTTAGGGTTCAGAATATATTTTTCTAAGGCTCCTGCAAGCAGGGCAAAGATGGTCGAGTAGAACCTGAGCCAAGATGATTGGGATGCTACTTGGGTACTTCTCTCAGATAGGATCCCCGTTCGAGGCCCCGTCCTTCTAGAATCCGCCGCCCTTAGGATATGTACCACAAAGAGGGCCCTAGCTTAGACAGCTACCCTGAACGCTAAACCCTAAACCCTAAACCCTAAACCCTAAACCCTAAACCCTAAACAACCCTAAACCCTAAGCCTTAAACCCTAAGCCTTAAACCCTAAACCCTAAACCCTAAACCCTGCTCTGGTGCAGCCCTCTTGCTCTGCGGCTTGCATGTGGAATGCACGCTCAAGTCGCAGACTCTGAAGGCAAACACGCCACCAGCAACAATACAGGGGTTTAGGGTTTTGGGTTTAGGGTTTAGGGTTTAGTTAATAATAAGAACTGGGTTGTGGGGGGTTACTATAGTATCTTTATTAAGAGATCAGAAGGGAATGCTTTTAGTAATTATTCCGACCCCTATAGCCCACATGTCTGAGTCGAGCACGTCTCATTGCTTGCAGCGGCCACGCTGGCAAACACCACCTGCAACAGGACCTACTATTTGCTTAAGAACCCCCCAAAATTGTAAAAAACAAAAAAACATTCTGCCTTGTAAGGGCAATATAGGGATCACAATGTCTTCCTTTTTGGGGAGTTCTTAAGCAACTAGTAGGGACCGCAATCGTTTCTTGCCCCTGCCGCGGGGCTTAACACAAGAGAGAAGAGAAACGCCAAGGATCCACAAGTCAACGCGAGACAATGGGAACAGAGCCCCTCTCTGCGCTGACATGCGGACCTTGGCCGTGGCCGTGTGCCTTGCTGCCCCTCTTGGGACCCTGCTATGGTGGATTTTTTATCCTAATAAGTTCACCCTGAACCCCCCTGGGCCCGAAGTCCTAAACCCTAAACCCTAAACCCTAAACCCTAAACCCTAAACCCTAATTAAACCCTAAACCCTAAACCCCCGGAACCGCAGCTGCAAAGCAAAACATGTCGGGTCTGAGCAGCCCGGCCAAGCTGGTTGACAGCAGCACGTCCAAGACCTTAGGACTCCAGCAGCTTCCGCCCTAAACCCTTAACCCTAAACCCTAAGCCCTAAGCCCTAAACCCTAAACCCTTGGTTGCTGAGTTCATAAGCCCCCCAAAAAGGTGTACACTTTCAGTTCTATAGGGGATGATAGTATCCCTCAGCTACTAAGAACCCCAACCCCCCCCCCCCCCCCAAACCCTATACCCTAAACCCTAAACCCTAAACCCCCCGCACCTATCCAAGGGCTTCCAAATTGAGGGTTCAGGGCTCAGGGAATTAGGGTTTAGGGTTTAGGGTTTAGGGCTCAGGGAATTCGGTTTTGGGTTTCGACTTCCCGAATTTTCTAGGCTGCCCAGTAACCTAGGCTTAAAGGGGGTCCCCTTTTTCGCTTAAAGGGGTTTATAAGGGAACCTAAACTCCCCAAAAAGGGAATAAGGGCACTACTGGGCATCCTAGTCTTGGAGGTTTTGGACACTTCTGAGGCGTGTTAGTACACAAACCCTGAACCCTAAACCCTAAACCCTAAAACCCCTAAGCCCCTAAGCCCCTAAACCCTAAACCCAAACACCTTCGGTCCGAAGTCCAAACCATCAAGATCAACCCTAGGCCTGAAACTGCCCGAAGCCCTATAAGCCCTGAACCCTCTCTCTCTACCGCAGGGGTTTAGGGTTTAGGGTTTAGGGTTTAGGGTTTAGGGTCTAGGGTCTAGGGTTTAGGGTCTCTAGCGCACCTACGCAGTCGTGGTCACTCCAAGCCCCAAGCCAATTGTCACCCTTATATCTCTTACAACCCAACAAGCCCCAAAAAACTCCCTAAGCACGAAAGCCTCAAACAAAGAAACCCCAAAAGCCCCAAAACCCCAAAACCCCAAAAGCCCCAGAGCAGAAAGAAAGCCCCGAAAACCAAACCCTGACCCCAAAATCCCAAACCCCGAAAACAGCCCCTACAAAATCCAAAAGCCCGTTAAAACAACGCCCCCAACCCCAAAACCCTAAGCCCCCAAACCCCAAAAACCCCAAAACCACGAAAAACTCAAAAACGCCCAAAACCCTGGTCCTAAACCCTAAACCCTTCACCCCTAAACCCCTAAACCCTAAACCCTAAACCCCAAACCCCAAACCCCGAACCCTAACCCCGAAAACCTCAGCTCCCTCCTAGGGCTTCCGCATGCAGAAACGGCATGCAAGGCGACGCAAACATCTGGGAGGGGCCGGCTCGTGGCTTCCGACGCTTTTAGGAGGTTTAGGGTTTAGGGTTTAGGGCTTAGGGCTTAGGGTTTAGGGTGTAGAGTTTAAGGTTTAGGGTTTAGGGCCTCTTCTTAGGGTCATCATTCAAAGGCTGAAGGGAACGCTGTGAGTAGGGTTCTACGGCAGGTAACGACTGGGATCTCCTGGCCGTTCAATGCCTTCAGCATTGTATCCAGGGTTCAGGGTGTAGGGTCTACTTCGGTAGGGTACGTAGAGGGGGGCGTAGCTAGCCAGAAAAATCCCCAACCTCCTGAATCCTCCCCCCCCCCCCCCCCCCCCCCTCCAAGAAATACTGGTAATAGTATGTACAGGAATATATCTGTATATGTAAATATATATATATATATATATAGTAATAACAACACATAATCTATATAATTATATACACATACACAAACATGTTGCTATTTATTTATGCACTTATATCTATATGTTTGTATTTATTAATCGAGACCCAGAACACTGAACCCCCAGCCCATAAGCCCAAAACATCAGCTGGAGCCAGGAGCAGGAGCAGGAGGAGTCGGAACGAGATTGCAAGGAGCTCTCTTTGGGGGGGGGGGGGGGGGGGGGGGGGGGGGGGTAGGGTTTAGGGTTTGGGGTTCGGGGTTCGGGGTTCGGGGTTCGGGGTTTAGGGTTTAGGGTTTAGGGTTTAGGGTTTAGGGTTTAGGCCTGGGGGGAGGTTGGGGTTGCGGGTCTCGGGTTTTGAGACAGGGGGTTGAGCTGTCCACTGCCCCATTTTTCCGTGGACAAGTTCCGTTTTGCCTATCAGGCCTGGGGCTTAGGGTTTTCGTGTTTCAGGGCCTCAAGGCCTCAGGGCCTGAGGTTTAGGGTTTCAGGGCCTCAGGGCCTGCGGGTTTCAGAGCCTCAAGGCCTAGGGTTTAGGGTTTCAGGGCCTCAAGGCCTCGGGTTTGGGGTTTCAGGGTCCGGGGTTTAGGGTTTCAGGGCGTCAGGGCCTGAGGTTTAGGTTTGAGGGCTTCGGGCCTCGGGTTTAGGCTTTCAGGGCCTCAGGGCCTGGGGTTTAAGGTTTCAGGGCATAAAAGGGTTAATGAAGACCCTGTATTATCTTTATGTTTGGGATTCCTTGTGGGTCGGTGGAGTTTTTCCTGTCGCTTGCAAACTGCTTGACTAGTGCAAGCTAGTACATGAGCTGCTGAACCCTAAACCCTAAACCCTGAACTCTTTTTCTGGCTCGGGCCAGGCCTGGGTGCCATGCAACGGAAAAACGCCACTGAGAGGCTGAGCATGAACCGGGGGATTCTCTGAGTCTAAAGTTAGGGTTTAGGGTTTAGGGCTTAGGGTTTAGGGCTTAGGGCTGAGGGTTTAGGGCTAAAACCCTTAACCGGATACGAGGCCCCGTGTTTTTGTCATAGGAACCTTTTGAATTAGGGAGCTACCTTTTGCCGAAAGTTTACGGTTTAGCTGTTCGAGTTTAAGTGTTATAGGGCTTAACCCTAAACCCTAGACCCTAGACCCCAAACCCTCTAGGGTAGAGGCCCCTCAACAAAAAAAAACTTAAACCCTAAACCCCAAATTATACATCAAACCCTAAACCCTATAGCCTCATAAACCCCATAAACCCCAACACCCTAAACCCACATCAAAGTTTTGCTGTATGGTCTCTGCGTGTGCACGAGGATGGCACATAACAAAAACTCTCTGAACACATCCGAAAGGTGGACCTTGGGATGTTCCCCCGTAGAAGGTCCTAGGGCCTGACATTGCCTTCCCATTGCCTTCCAGTGGCGCAAGGGAGTCTGGGGAGCATCTCGCTTTGAGCGTGTGTCACCAGGCTACCCTTCACAATCCTGGTGCTCATAAAACGAAGTCCAGGGTTTAGGGTTTAAAGTGTTTGAGCTTTGAAACCTAAACCCTAGACCCTAATTAAACCCTAAACCCTAAACCCTATAAGCCCTGTAGACCTTATGAACCCCAAACCCTAAACATAAGTTCAGGCCTTGGGGCCTGGAGCTCGGAGGCTGCGTGGCCCTGCTGCCACCTCAGCCCCTGAGAACTTAAAACCTGTGGTAGGCTGCCCAGTGGTTTAGGGTTTAGGGTTTATAATAGGGTTTAGGGATTAGGATCTCAAGGTCTTGCTAAGCAGTCTACCACTGGGCGTCCTTGCTGTTCTACACTGGCGGACTGTCTGGGGAGGGCGCCTAAACCCAAAATCCTAAACCCTAAACCCTCAACCCTAAACCCTCAACCCTAAACCCTCAACCCTAAACCCTAAACCCTAAGCCCTACCCAAAAGACCCAAACTTCTCGCGCGGCTGGCTTGCAGCCAGACTCGGCAGATCCCGGACAAAGAAAGGCAGCCACCGGCCCGTGCACGAAAACCCTGCTGATAAAGGCTCGACGGGAGTGCAAGCGTAAAGATCAGCAGAGTTTCTACTTGGAGGTTCTTACCCTTGTAAATAAGGCCCTGAAGTACCATAAAATAGGGCAGTTGGGCTACTAAGTACCATGAACCTCCAAGCAGAGCGTCCTTGACAGGGGGCTTTGGAGATGTCAGCGTTTGGGGCTGAGGCTTCCAAAAATGCAGAGTGCGAGCCACACTGACGGAGTTGCACTCGCACGCTGCAAATGGAACATGACCGGGCCACGCGCAATGTCCAGGAGCCTCTCCGCCCTCGAAGCCTAAACCCCTTTCAGGACACTTTCAAGAAATCAGACCCTGCAAGCCTGCAACCCTAAACCCTAAACCCTAAACCCTAAACCCTAAACCCTAAACCCTAAACCAGCACTTGAGGCTTCCCGGACTACCAGGGCTCATGGACCCTGCATTAAGCCTAGGTGGAGTCCTTAACTTCCCCCCAAAAGCCTCCACAACACGTGCCCTTAGGGTTTAGGGTTTAGGGTTTAGGGTTTAGGGTTTAGGGTTTAGGGTTTAGGGTTTAGCGTTGAGGGTTCAAACCTCGGAACCCTGCCAAAGACCCGAGCTCAAGTAAAGGGCTCAGGGCTCTACAGTGTTTGGGGATTAAAGGATTACAGGGTTCAAAGGGATTTTTGTTAAAGGTTGTTTGGGGTTTAGGGTTCTGGCAGTAGGGTGTCTTTGTTGGAGTCAGGGTCTCGGGTGTAGGGGGGCTCTTGGGTGTAGGGGCTCGAGACAAGGTACGGCACGGCCCGGAAAGTGCCCAGATTGTTCGTGCGGACGTCGTACAGCCGGTCCCTTCTCTCTGGCTTTTGCCTCCTTGCTACGGATTTTTTGTTGGGTCTCCCCCATCGGGATGATCTGAAGAGGGGAGCCAAAAGCTAAGAGCCAACCGTTTTTTTTTTTGCTTTTCCGCGCTTGCGGCCACAAGGCCCCGGAGAGCGTGAGGTTCTGTGGACCGCCCCTGTAGCCTCGACCGGGTCACTTGGCCCCTTGGTTGCTGAGTTCATAGGGCCCCCAGGAAGATGCACGCTGCAGTTCTATAAGGGGCATTGTGTGGTATGCCAAATTTTTAAAAGTCCTAAACCCTAAACCCTAAACCCTAAACCCTAAACCCTAAACCCTAAACCCTAAACCCTAAACCCTAAACCCTAAACCCTAAACCCTAAACCCTGTACAAACTGTACTCATTCAGCTGCTAAGGCCCTCATGGCTCGGCGCGGGCGTCGTGCTCGTAGTGCTCATGTTGCTGGTGGGAGGGGAAGGGCCATTGCTGGAACCGGGTGCGGAGTTCACCTGAATATTACCCAAAATAGGGGTAGCCCTTATACCCCAAATAGAAAAGAATTAGATTGAATCTCCTTAAAGTATTCCCTTATGGTCCCTCAGTAATTATACCATAAGAATCCCCCCAAAAGGGGTACCCCACCCCCCCCCTATTTTCGTAGAGACCCCCCACCTTGATGTCCAATGCGGCATCGGCCGTCTGGTCCGTCGGCAGCCCCGCCTCTATACTATAGGGGCCGTCATAATTATAAGAATAATTGGTTTATAATACATATAAATAAGCAAATATATATATATATATATATAAATATATATATATATATATTTTATATTATATATATATATATATATTGTTTCTATTCTTTTGGGGGGGGTCATTGTGACGAGGGTTTAGGGTTTAGGGTTCTACGAACAGTCCTTCACGGCCATTGTAGTTCCCACCCTATGATAATCCCCATTGAGGCCTGCTAGCATAAGGTGGAACCCTAAACCCTAAACCCTAAACCCTAAACCCTAAACCCTAAACCCTAAACCCTAAACAAAAAGGATTTAGGCCTCAAGGAGGTGATGGATGAAGGCGTCGCTGGCCTCCCGCTCGGTGGGCGCTTTCAGCGCCTCCCGTGCTGCGGTTTCATCCTCGGTTGGCCCTTCAAACACTCCACGTTTAGGGTTTAGGGTTTATAAGGGTTAAGGGTTTAGGGTTTAGGGTTTAGGGTTTAGGGTCCTAAATGATGATCCGCTTCAACTCACTAAGGGAAAACACAAAACTCTCCCCAAGGGCCTACCCAGCATCCACACCCGGGGCGGTGAGGAAGACGGTGTAGGAGTATTCCATCTTCACCTTAGTTGCTGAGTTCATAGGCCCCAAAAAGTCTACACTCTCAGTTCTATAGGGGGGATGGTAGTATCTCCCAAAAAGGTGTAGAGTGGTACCGACTCAGCTACTCGGTCACTAGGTTCAGCCTCCGGGCCACCAGCCTCCTTGATGAACTTGATGGGATACGCTCGGCGACCTGGACATGACGTGGTCGCACGCCATGCCCAGTAAGGTTCCTTGCTTTGGAGTAGACGCTGAACAAAAAATATATACTTTTTAGGTATAAGTAGCTAGAATAGGAACCCAGAACAACAAAAAAGTATTAAAGTATAGTACTCCAAGACCCAGGTTCGCAAGGGAGGCCTGAAGAGCTGAGGCGACTTGGGCAGAGTACAGCTGGAAGACTGCGTCGTTGAGCTTGAGCTCCGCTTTCCCCACAAGGATGGAGGTCTCATCAGGACAGTAGTACCTGAAATCCGCAAAGATGCACTCGGAGATCGTCTCGCAGTTCCTTCCCAAAGGCCGAGGACACGCCGAGCTGTCGTCCTTGCTGGCGTCGCAGCCACAGGTTGTTGGGCAGAAGCCTTCCATGGTTTTCAGACCCCAGTCAAACCTCCAAGAAAAGCAAGTCCCCCATGTCACGTTCATCTCCGTAAGCTTGTCGCCGAAGGAACAGCCATGCTCCCACATGGCATCTGCAAGAACCAAGGCTTCTGCCTTTCCTTCACGAGTGGCCTCCGATTCCCCAACGGCCCTGACGGATTGAACCCACTGAGACCAGGACGCATCTGACCGGAGCTCTTCGGCAGACTTTTCCTCGCAGCTCGAACGCTGCAGGTTCCGCAGGAAGGCCTCCGAGGACCAGCAAGGCCGGCCCAGCCCGTAGGGACAGCCCTGTGTTTTCATAAACTCTCCGGCTGGTTCATTGCAACCACAGGTATCCGAGCAGAACATGCGTGCAGCAAAGCCCTTGCCCTTGCTCCCATCTAGGAGGTCACAGTAGGGTTTGGCATCCAAACACCCCATGACGCTCTGGTTCCCCAAAAAACCTAGGTTGCTGAGTTCAGAAGTCCCCCCAAAAGAGTATCCACTTTCGGGGTTATAGTGTCCCAAAAAGTGTAAAAACCCCTAAACCCTAAACCCTAAACCCTAAACCCTAAACCGTGTGCTCACTCAGCCACTAAGAAGCTACGTAGGTAGTTCCGAAGTGGCTCCGTGTCTCCCAGGTCGCCGCAGCGTGGGTTGGCCAAGTCCACCGCCCGCTCCACGTCCAGCGTCGACGTCTCGGCCAGGTCGTCCATGCCATCCAGCCAAACCTGACTCATGGTTGGGATAGTATTAATTAATATTCTAAAATTGGGTTTGGGATAGTATTAATATTCTAAAATTGGGTTTAAGTACCCTTAAAATGAAAAAAATGATACCCAAATTGAAACCCGAAACCCTAAGCCCTAAACCCGATGACAAAGAAACACCCCAAGAGGATTCCTCCCTCTCGAGCAAAATCTCGGCTTCATCGATGGCCTTGAACTGCAACCTTGGATTTTCCCAGTAACCATCTTTATAACAAGGAACCCCTTTTGGGGTTTCGGGTTTAGGGTTTAGGGTTTACTTGAGAAGGGAACGCAGAAGCAAAACAAAGGGTAAAGGGTTTAACTGGGCTATCAAGCAACTCTAACCCAGGGTCATTCCAGCCGTCGCCCTGTGTCGGGCTGAAGAGCACCACGCTGCGGGCGTCTGTGGTCCAAACGAACTTCAGGTTACCTCCGCACAGGGCCTCCTGGGCACTCACTAAGGTGGTGACCATGGGCGCCAGCATGTTGGCGTAGACGAACGCCGTGGCGAGAGGGATGAGAACCAGCATGCACCTTAAAAAGACAAGCCGGCAGTTGTCACGGGTACCCTGCAGATTCTTGGAAGGGGTATATGATTATGGCGATAGTTAGGGCTCCTTAAATGGGGTTTGGTTATAAGGGGATCCTGCTATTTGGGGGTCCATACTAGGGGTCCCTTGTAAACCTCCATATGTAAGGGTTGTAGGGACCTCCTTTTGTCTTCGAGGTTCTAACAGCCACCTCCTTTTATTTTGGGGCACCAGGGAAGGCCCGGAACGGAGGCCAACCCGCACGTATCTACAGTGGGGGAAGACGATCCCATCTTCAAGAGCTCTCGGAGCCTTCAACTGGGCCCCAAATCCTGCACCCTACTGCCCAAGGCACGTGGATTTGAGGTCCGCGCCCCGTAGCCGCGGTAGTGGCCTCAGCTGTTGCTGAGTTCATAGGCACCAAAAAAGGTCTACACTTTCAGTTCTGTAGGGGATTACAGTTCTGTAGGGGATGATGGTATGCCAAAAAGTGTATAGTGTACTCATTCAGCTACTGGGCCATGATAATCCCTTAAAGGGCATATGTAAGGCCTTCATTCCCTCCCCTACTAAGAGCTACTAAGTGGCTTCATGGGAAGAGGGTCCATCTGGTTCACCAGGTGGCGACCCGGCGTGGTGGCCAGTGCCTCAGAGAGTCGTGGGTTGAGGGTTTCATCGGGTTTTGGGGGTTTAGGGGTTTAGGGGTTAGGGTTTTAGGTTTAGGGCCGAAAGGGCCCAGAGACTTGCATATAGGGTTGCCGAAATTAGGGGTACCTTATTGGGGCCCTTATTCTCAGGGAATCCTACTAGGTTGGGGTCTAGATGAGGGGTCCCATACTTGTGAACACCCCCATGTAGGGTAACCCTAAACCCCAAACCGTAAACCCTAAACCCTAAACCCTAAACCCTAAACCCTAAACCCTAAACCCTAAGCTTGCAGAACTTATGGGGTTGATAGGGCTGGGGCTTCGATGTCTGAGGCGCATCGAAGAGCAGGTCGTCGATGTCGAGGATAATCGCGAGAGCCACCGCCTCAGAGGGCGTGAGCTTCAGGCGGTTTAGGGTTTAGGGTTTAGGGTTTAGGGTTTAGGGTTTAGGGTTTAGGGCTTCAGGTGCGTTCTCCCGAAGGGTGTGGGGTTTTAGGGTTCTTTTAGGGTGTCGGACCTTGAGGTTCTTTAGGGTTTAGGACTTTAGGGCTCTTTAGGGTTTAGGACTTTAGGGTTCTTTTGGGTTTAGGACATTGGGGTTGCTTCTTAGCGCTTTGCTGTTGACGGCTTAAGACTTAAGGCTTGTGTTTAGGGTTTTTTGACTTTGGGGGTACTTCGGGTCTAGGACTTTAGGGGTACGTATGTAGGGTTTGGGGTTCGGGGTGCGGTTTAGGGCTGAGGGCTGAGGGTTGACTAATCCTGAAGCCACCCAAGCAGAGCTGGTGCATATTGACCGCATGTGGGCCTTTTGTTCGGCGCCCAAACCGGCCACCAAACTTCCAAGCGAGTTCCCATCACCCCCTCCTGAAGTCCTGAACCCTTCAGCATTTTAAATGCGGATAAGTTACAACAGCATACAACCCAAGGGAAAGCACGCGTCTTGTTTGATGCTTTTTTCTTATAAAAGGGCACTGAAGCTCCCCGTCTCTCCCCCCCCCCCCCCCCCCCCGCCCCCACAAGAAACAAAACACATGGGTTTAGGGTTTAGGGTTTAGGGTTTAGGGTTTAGGGTTTAGGGTTTAGGGTTTAGGGCAGACACAAGAAGCAATGGCACTGCTGGGCATACTAGGCAAACAGAAACAACACCCAAACGTGACGGCAGAGACCAGGCCAGGGTGCGTTGAGGATCAGCTCCGTGACGTTGATCGTGTACACCAAGAAGAAAGTCCTTCAACTAGACCCTGGAGTAACCTAGGAATAAAAAGGGTACCCTTTTTGGTTGTAAGGGGATTATAAGGGAACCCCAACCCTAAAAGAAGGGAAAAAGGGCCTACTCCGGGTCCTAGTCAATGAATTGACTGCCTAGTTGTACGATGTTATTTCGGAAAATTGCTTGCAACCTCCCAGTTGCTGAGCCTACTAAGCTCCCAGGACCTACGCACCCTAAACCCCAAACCCTAACAACCTCCTGAGACCCTTGAGCGTGACCACAGCAAACCCGCTCCCAGAACCCAAAACCCAAAACCCTAAACCCTAAACCCTAAACCCTAAACCCTAAACCCTAAACCTCACTGAAACCCTGAGGGCGTCCCCACGTAGAGGAGGGCCGCCGCGGCCAGCAACCGATAGGCAAGCAGCAAGCCACTGGCGGCTTTCCGCCATCTTGACACCGCGATCAGCCTTCCGGATGTGGGGGTTTAGGGTTTAGGGTTTAGGGTTTAGGGTTTAGGGTTTAGGGTTTAGGGGTTTGGGTTTGGGGTTTAGGGCTGGCTTGGGGTTTGGGGTTTACCTGCTTATTCTTGAATTTGGGGTTTATAGGGTTTAGGGCCTACTTGGGGTTTAGGGTTTACCTACTGATTCTTGGTTGGGAATGAGAGAATTTAATTCGGTACTTTATATTACACCACCCTCGAAAAACCTACCTCTCAAGGGATTCTGTGGGCTTCCTTATTCTCTCATTCCCTACTAAGAACCAGTAACTGTAGGTGCGGAGGTTTATCAACCTTGTTTGAGAGAGGCTGGGGCTTAGGGCAAATTTTCGTATTAGTGTACTACCGGGTTTGACCAACAATATAGTGTAAGGTCGAGAATGCCAGCAACCCCCTATGCCGTTTCTGCCTGGAAGACTTGGAGCTTAGGCTTTCATTGGCGTGTTTAAGGCTTAGGAAACTTTAAGTCTTCCATACAGGGTTTGGAGTGGCTGAAGAGTTTTGAAGGTCTTAGAGATATGTACAGGCTCCGGAGCTGGTTTGTCAGGCTCAAAACCCTAGACCCCAATAAGCTTGACACTCAAGAACAGCAACCTAAGCAATCCTAAGCGCCCTCGATTCTCAGACCCCCGACAGCCCAAGTGCACAAAGAAAGTGCTGAGGTCCTTGGGGATTGCCATTGCACAACCCTAAACCCGAAAACCTAAACCTTTGACCCTTTACCCTTGCAAGCCCTACACCCCTAAACCCTAAACCCTAAACCCTAAACCCTAAACCCTAAACCCTAAACCCTAGGCCCTAAACCCTAAACCCTAAACCCTGGGTAAACTTGCCCAAACTTTCGCCTGTAGTGCGTGACCAGGGTGAACGGGTTCTCCCGACTGTTGATGCGGGTGGTTCCCAGGGGCGTGGCGATGATCCCGCGGTGTAGTGCCAAGCCGTGGTTCACCTCCTTGGGGCGCCAATTCAGGGTTTGTAGGGTTTATGGTTTAGGGTTTAGGGTTTAGGGTTTAGGGTTTAGGGTTTAGGAGTACCATGCTTGGCTTTTGGGTTTTGAGGCCTAAAGCCTTCCAAAAGGGGAGATGCCTTGGCCACCATGAGGTACCAGCAGATCAGGGCCACGAGGCAGAGCCGCTCTCCAGTGAAGAAGGACTCGAAGCCTTCATTTAGGGTTTAGGGTTTAGGGTTTAGGGTTTAAGGTTTTGGGCGGCCGTCAAAATTATGATCCCTTTTGGGGTACCCTAAATACTAGGTGCCGTATTATAATAGGGATCCAAAAAGGGACCATAGTTTTTGACAACCGCCCATATGTTTAAGAAATATTCAACATACCCCTTGGGCCTGCCCCTAGAAAAGAAATTTTAGGGGTATGGTAAAATCCAGGCAGGATGTTTTAACATAGGCGTGTAAGTTTTTTCTCAGGGTTCTTCGACCTACTTGAAGCTACAAGGAACCCTGAGGAGGGTTTAGGGTTTAGGGTTTTAGGGTTTCCTTGATACTTATAACTTGCAACCTACTCACTCGGATACCCGAGCCCATTCAGGAAGGTACATTATCCCGGTTAGGGGTTAAGGGGGCACCATGGCTTCCCCAAAGCCCACCCAAGCCCCCAAAAAACCCAAGTTACCCTAGTTCCCTACCTTAGGGGCTGTATACCCTAGCCCACAAAAAGTCTCACCTGTTATGTGTAACAGGCTTACGCATAACGAAAAAGGTTAAAGCTGCTAAGAAAGACAGGCCTTCGGCTGAAGGCTTCACATACCGGACGATGTTCTCATAGAGGGACATCTGCGCAGCTGCTTGGGGTGGGTGTAGGGAGTAGAGTTTAGGGTTTGGGGTTTGGGGTTTAGGGTTTAGGGCTGTTCATGCGACTGGTTCAGATGCTCGCAAGGTTGGGCACCCTCTGTAATATTGTGGCGCTCACATCTTCAAACCTATGATGAATTGTCGAAACGAGGCCCCTCTCTTAATCCACCCTAAACCCAAAACCCCAAACCCCAAACCCCAAACCCCAAACCCTATGCGCCTGAATTCCAGATGCTGGCAACGACATGTCCAGCGCGCAGACCCTCTCAGCCAGTGACGACTTCGAGAGCGGATCATACCTGGGTGCTTGGGCTACATGCAATATAGGGGTCGTTATAATTTCTAGTAGTGTTCCCTTCTGGTCCCTTTTTTAATTCTCCTACAAAACCCCGCGCAACCCTATTCTAATTCTTAAGCCTTAAGGCCCCCATATTTTGGGTAGAGCTGAGCCGCCACGTGTACACCCCAATCACCACAAAACCCCCGAAGCCCTCCACTCTTAAGCCGAAACATATCAAGAGCCCTCCCTTAGAGTTCCAACTATGAGATCAGAATCCTTGCTGGGCTTCCTGCCCATTTCGAAACTTAGATTTTGGTCTCGCGCAAGGCTTCCCACTGGAGGTGGCTGCGGAGGGCGCCAAGGGTAAAAGCCCAGAACCCTTCAAGCCTTCTACACGCGCCTCGGACCCAGCAGCCCTACTTACGTGAATCATGCAACAACCTTGAGCCCCACTTTTGCCCTAACCCCTGATATAGCGCAAGCCGTCCTCCCCGTTTTCCTTCTACTCTTACGAAGAAGGCCTATTGCTTACAAGAGGGGGCGGGAACGGTGATGGCTCAACTTAGCCCGACCTCCTTAACGTTCATCCCTATGCCCGAAAACTCCCTACTTGGAGGTTCATGGGTAGTTGTAAAAGCAGGTTTGTAAGTTGGTAACTATACTTATTTGCCTATTTCGGGTACTTATAACCCTACCTTCTAACTACCCATGAACCCCCTAAACCCTAAACCCTAAACCCTAAACCCTAAACCCTAAACCCTAAACCCTAAACCCTAAACCCTAAACCCTACACCTCAACCCTAAACCCTTACATTCGCCCTAACCCGCAGCTCAAGGCGCTGGCTCAGCGCATGGCCTGCTGAACGACGCCAGCGGAAGGCATCCCGGATTGTGGTGTCATCCACCTGCAGGGGGGGGGGGGGGGGGGGGGGGGGGGGGGGGGGTAGGGTTTAGGGTTTTGGGTTTAGGGTTTAGGCTTTAGGGTTTAGGGTTTAGGGTTTAGGGTTTAGGGCTTAGGGCTTAGGGCTTAGGGTTTAGGGGTTTAGGGTTTAGTGTTTAGGGCTTAGGGCTTAGGGCTTGTGCTTAGGGCTTTGGGTTTAGGGCAGGGGTCAGGGTTTCGGGTGTAGAGTCTAACTTGGGACTTAGCCTTAGCTTACAATTATTCACAGTATGAAAGAATAAGGCAGATCTGGTCACTCTCAGATCTATTTTGCCAGAGCACTTCTTCAGAGGTGTTTTGGGGGGCCTGCCTTAGAGCAAGCTGTACCGCAAAAGAGGTATCAGGGGCGAGAGAAATTTCTACCCTGGGTACAGGGCTGGGGAACCTGTAGCAATTATGGGGGTGGGATTAAGGGGACCCTTGGGGATATAGACCCTCTGAATAAGGTCCCTGTTGAAGAGAGCCAGAAGAGGGTTAAGAAGGGTTCCCTTCTAAGGGCCCGCCCTATCCTACCTAGGGTTTGGGGTTTAGGGTTTAGGGTTTAGGGTTTAGGGTTTAGGGTTTAGGGTTTGGGGTTTAGGGTTTAGGGTTTAGGGTTTGGGGTTTGGGGTTTGGGGTTTGGGGTTTCGGGTCTGGGGTTTCGGGTCTGGGGTTTCGGGTCTGGGGTTTGGGGTTCAGGGTTCGACGCTTATGGTTGTGGATGTCGGGTGCGGCTCGGCGACTTCGGGTTGGAGGAAGTTGTACCAAGCGATGCCAGTGAAGACCTCGAGACTTGGTACGGGGATGTGTACGTAGCTGGGGGGGCGGGTTTATGAACATAGGGGTACCCTTTTTGGAGGGTTCCTATAATATATAACAAAGATTATACTCGTTGAAGGTGTCCTAAGGGTACCCCTACTTGGGGAAATGCCCAGTTAGGAGTACACGAAGTTGGGAGCTATCCCAATTATGACCTAAGTAGAAACCTTCCCGCCAAGTCCTTGCCCTATCAACAGTACGGCGTACTAGATGATGTAAAAACATAGGGGCCTGAAAAATGTCAACAGGATTTTGGTGGCTTTTACAATACAGGTATATAGGGACCATAAGGGAATACTAGTAGTAGTTGTCCCGACCCCTATATTGCCCCTTTTCTGAGGTACAGGGGTACTCGTTGCTTGCCCAAGGACCCCGAAGCACACCAACATAGACGCGAAGCCAAGGCTACACTGGCAAAACCCTAAACTCATCTGTTGTCCGAGAGCCGGTTTAGGGTTTAGGGTTTAGGGTTTAGGGTTTAGGGTTTAGGGCTTAAAGGTGTCCGAGAGCTCCTGCAACAATGAAACTTGGTCCCCCAGCAACCATCTTTTCTTGGGTTGGTTACTTGACAAGGGAACCGAGAACCAAAAAACCTGTCCAGTACCTAGGGGTTTTAAAGGTTAACCTTTGGGATTATAAGGGGAATATATTAACCCAAAAAGGTTAAAGGTTACCTACTCTACTACTAAGAGGGTACCACGGGGCTACCAAGGAAACAAGATTCTGGGTCCTTACAATATACAACCGCCCTAACCCCTGAGCCCTGACCCCCACACAGATGTCCAACACGCTCGCAAATCGACTCTAACGCAAGGCAGCCTCAAGTGCCTGCCCCAAGCCCTCAACCCTTTTCGAAATTCAGGGGTTAAGGGTTTAGGCTTTAGGGTGTTTATGAGTTGCATGCTCCCAGCCCTCAACCCTTCAGGACTTGCAAGTTTATAAGCCCTCAGACTCTAAATGCTCCAAGCCCTAAACTCTCAAACCTCCCAAGCTCCGACACCCCAATACCAACCCTAAACACAGATAGCCCAAGGGTTTAGGGTCTATGGGTCTCTGAATAGGGGTTTCCGAAAAAACGGGTACCCTGACCCCTCCTGCCCATAAACTCCGCAAATTTGCATAGGGCTCAGGTCTAGGACTTCGGGTTTAGGATTCAGGGCCCAGGGTTCAGAATTTGGGGTTTGGGGTGTACGGGGATTTTAGGCTTAGGGTTTCCAAAACCCTAAACCCTAAACCCTAAGCGCCTAAACCCGAAACCTGAAACCCTGAGCGCCTAAACCCGAACCCCTAAACCCTCAGCCCAGGTGGCAATCTGCATGGCCACGCTGCTCAAGGCCAGTAGAAAGGTTTGAAGGGAGCCCAAGGGCCCGAGGGCACCTGTGGTGGTCCATCAAGACAAAAACACTGGGGGATGCTTAGAGGTTGGGTTTAGGGTTTAGGGTTTAGGGTTTAGGGTTTAGGGTTTAGGGTTTAGGATTTAGGGTTTAGGGTTTAGGATTCAGGGTTCAGGGTTTAGGTTTAGGGTTTAGGGTGTTGGGTGTGGGTTTAGGGTTTAGGGTTTGGGTATCGGGTCCAGAGTTTAGTAGTCAGGGTTTTGGAGATGGGGGTTGCTTTTCAATCAAGGTTACATATGATGGCTCTATATGACACAAATAGTCTTTCGGGGTGCGAAAACGGGAGCCGAACTCGGAGAAACCATATGCTCACCTATGCCCCAGAAGGCGACATAGTGTTCTGCTTTCAAGTCAGGGTTGAATTTAGGGTTTAGGGTTTAGGGTTTTCAGGTCCCCACCTACCAGCTACTTGGGGGTCGGACTGATGCATGAACTTCATGTCCCATCCACTAGACCCAAGAGTAACCGAGGAATGAAAAGGGTTCCGTTTTTGGTTTAAGGGGGCTGATAAGGGAGCCTGAAACCTGGAAAAAGGGAATCAGGGCCTACTCTGGGTCCTAGATTCCTAAGGGTTTAGGGTTTAGGGTTTAGGGTTTAGAGTTTAGGGTTTAGGGTTTAGGGTTTAGGGTTTAGAGTTTAGGGTTTTGAAGTTCAAGGGGGCTCTACGAGTGGCCGCGGGACCGGTTCCGATGAACAGGACCAGGTCCCAAGTAGACTCCCCGAAGCGGTAGTACTCCTGTGTCTGTACCTGGGTACACCGGATGCACCTAAACCCAACACCCTATACACCCTAAGGCCTTGGAACCTAACAGTAGGTCAAAGCAGGGATCAAGGGGTCCCCCTGAGGTCTATGTAGGGGCTGTATAAGGACTAAGATTAAGGCCCCTTCTAGGCGTCCCTCCTTATAATGTCCCCTCAAGGAGCCAAAAGGTCCAGTTTTACTATCATTGAGGGTTTGGGAGTTTGGAGTTTAGGGTTGAGGGTTTTGGAGTTCAGGGTTTTTGGGGTTCGAAACTCAAGCCTCATGCGTTCGGGGCTTACAGATTTCAGCTTCCCAATCGGGGGACAGTAGGGCGATATCCTGGACCCTCAAACCCACTTCCGGAAAAGCTAAACTACTGCGAGCCGGAACCCTGAACCCTAAACCCTAAATGCACAGGGAGGCCCGGTCGGTCTGCACATAGAATGATCGCAAAAGACTTCACAGCAAACCCCAACCTCCCCAAAACCTTAAACCCTAAACCCCCTGAGCTCACAGCCCCAACCCCTAAGTCCTAAACCCTAAACCCTAAACTCTAAACCCTAAACCCTACCAAAAAAGCTTGGGGCCCTGGGGCATCGAGGATTTTCTCATCGACGCAGTCCACCACCGGCATGGAGATTCGGCGACTGACGCGGAGGTTCTCGGAAGGCTTCGACAGCTGCATGTCGGACCTAGGGTTCAGCAGCTCCGGATCGAGCAGTGTTATGGTAAAGTTATATTTACGGCTCTGATATAGCACCCACCCACCCAAAGACTCCCATAACATTCCGAAAACAAAAAGTATTCTCCAATCATCTCAGTGTCAAAGGCCTATGCCTGAAAACACCTCATTTTGTTAACCTCATTTCTTGCCATTATTGCATCTCTTCCGCGCTACATTAGACTTGAAATGAACGGACACAAAAAAGGCTAATTTTGTTAACCTCACTGCCTTGAATTTGGTTGAGCAGGTCCTAAACTCCAGGCCTTGAGGCCCTGAAACCCTAAAGCCCAGGCCTGTAAACCCTGAAGCCCTAAACCCCAAGACTTATGGCCCCCAGGTCTTTAGGCCCTGAAAGCCTAAACGCCAGGCCCTGAAACCCTATTTCTCAGGCTTTGAGGCCCTGAAACCCTAAACGCCCGGCCCTGAAGCCCTAAACGCCAGACCTTGAGGCCCTGAAACTTTAAACTCCAGACCTTGAGGCCCTGAAACTCTAAACTCCAGGCCTTGGGGCCCTGAAACCCTAGACCCCAGGCCTTGAGGCCAGGCCTCGAAGCTCTGGAACCCTAAACCCTAAACCCTAAACCTCAAAACCCTAAGCCCTAAGCCCTAAGCCCTAATCCCTAATCCCTAAACCCTAACCCTAAACCCTAAACTCCAGACCTTGAAGCCCTGGAACCCTCAACTCCAGGCTTGAAACCCAGGCACGAAAAACTGGCCATGAACCACGAACAACTGGCCATGAACCACGAAAGAACTGGCCATGAACCACGAGTTTTCGGCCATGAACCACGAAAAACTGGCCATGAACCACGAATTTCTGGCCATGAGCCACTAGTTTTGGGCCATGAGCCACGAGTTTTGGGCCATGAACCACGAATTCATTAAGGTTTAAATTTTCATATGATGGTTTAGGGTTTAGGGTTTAGGGTGACTCAAGAGTAACCTAGGAATGAAAAGGGTGCCCTTTTGGTTTAAAGGGGCTGATAGGGGAGCCTCAACCCTAAGCAATAATAAGGCCCTACTCTGGGACCTCGGATTCAGGGTCTAGCATTTACGGGCTTGGGGTTTAGGAGTAGGGTCTAGCGCACAGTGGCAGGGTTTCGGGCTTAGTAGAGTCCTAGTAGGGTTTGGGTTGTCGCTGATCCGTGCCTTACTTACATGAAGCTTTCTGTTTCACTTGGAGGTTCATGAGTGCTTATAACCCCAACTATGAGTTTACTCATAACCTGCTTAGAGGACTTAGTACTTAGGGGGCCTGTAAGTACAGTCATCGTTGCGGCCTGACCCTCAAGGCAAGAATCCCATCCCGTCCCCGCTGACACCGGCGACTGCGGCCATGAGGCGTAACTTGCAACTTGGACGACGAGTCCGCTGTCGAAGAGTCCCCCGCTGACACATCATTCATCTCTGGCACCCAGTCGGCCTGGGGGGTTTGGGGTTTAGGGGTTGGGGTTTGGGGTTTGGGGTTTGGGGTTTGGGGTTTGGGGTTTGGGGTTTGGGGTTTGGGGTTTGGAGTTTGGGGTTTGGGGTTTGGGGTTTGGGGTTTACGGTCCAAGGTTGAGCGTTAAAGGCTTGGGGAACTTAGCTCTTAGGTTACCATACGTAGGGTTATATGTGCCCTAAGTTGGCTTTGCTTACTTAGATAGACCCTGATGTCTAGCCTACTTCCCCTAAACCCTAAACCCTAAACCCTAAACCCTAAACCCTAAACCCTAAACCCTAAACCCCAAACCCTAAACCCTCAACCTCAAGCTCCCTGAGCCGTTAAGCTTTCAGGCTGAGGGCTTCGGGTTCAGGGTTTTTTGGGCAGGGCTTGGGGCTGAGGCTTTTCAGGTCTGTAAAACTTAGGGTTTAGGGTTTAGGGCTTAGGGTACATGGGGGTTCAGGGTTAAGGGCTTGGCATGCGTGATCCATCGACACCCGTCGATGGCAGCATGGGACCCTCAAAAGCCTAGCAAGTATACTACACACTTAGCGCGTATGGATATTTGCCAACTTAAGGTACTCGGAACCTACCTACTCATGCGTGATCCTTGAAGCAGCCAGTTGCAAGTCAGGTTTCGTGATGATGCTAGCCGAACTCAAGCTACCTCGCGTCTACTAAATGGGCTCCCTCGTCTTCACGTGTGGCTCCTCTCCGAACTACGAACTAAGGCACAAAGGAATTTGAGGATAAACGCTCCGGAGTCGAAAAACTCAACTCTAAACCCCCCCCCCCCCCCCCCAAGCACGAAACCACTATTCTAAACACGTGCGCCCAACTCCAATCCTCTAAGCCCAAAAATCTCTGAACCTCTAAGCCCCAGATCATGAGCCCGCTGAAACCAACCCTCAACCTGAACCCACAAAGTCATGAAACCCACTAGGGTTTGGGGTACAGCGTTGCCTTCGTCAGCCTTTGGCCCCCCTAGGGCTTAGGGTTTAGGTTTAGGGTATATAGACTGCCTGATAAACCAAAACCCTGGTTTAGCGCCAGGTTCAGAGAATGTTCTCGAGTGATCCATGAAAAAGCGAACGTCTGCTGCATCCAGCTCCTTCCAGGGGGGGGTGTTTCGTGTGACTTGACTTACAGGTTCCAAGGGTTTAGGGATTGACAATTTAGGGTTTCAGATGTTGCGAGGGGAGGGCGGAAGGAGCTATTGTGGTTCGTGACTGCAAGAGAATGCAGCCTACTGTCGGAGCACTTAACTCGACACCGCACACCCCAGCTTGGCCTTTGTGGCTTCTTGCACATCTGGGTTGATGCTGACGACGAGCTTTGCCTCGATGTCCATCAAGATACTCTCTAGTGCCTGCCACAAGAATCAGCTCTAAGGGTTTAGGGTAGGGTTTGCGGATTGTCGATACTCAGCTGGGTACCAGTAGCATGTTGGTAGTCGTTGATGAGTCTTGTCCCTTCAATGAGGCAACAACATGTCGGCGGACACCGAGCCGGGGTTGCTACTTAGAGGGGCTAGGACTTGGGGATTGCTCTCACACCCAGTGGTCGATCGTTCGAACTTAACTTTGAAAAGCCTTACAGATAAAGCGCTAGATCACCATGTTGATGCCGCAGTGCACACCTTCCACCCCTTCAACTCTGTACGCCACGCGCCGTCGCAAAGCTGCTCTTAAAACTTCCAGCCCTCGGCCCTACCAATACACACGCCAAAGGCTCAACACCCCTAAACCCCTAAACCCCTAAACCCCTAAACCCACAAACCCTAAACCCCTAAACCCCCTAAACCCCCTAAAAGCCAACAAACCCTAAAAAACCTTAAAAACCCCTAAACCCCTAAAAACCCCTAAACCCCCTAAAAAACCCTAAAACCCCCTAAACCCCTAAACCCCTAAACCCACAAACCCTAAACCCCCTAAACCCCCTAAAATCCCACAAACCCTAAGCCCAAAAAACCCACAAACCCTTAAACCCACAAAACCCCTAAAAAAACCCTAAAAAACCCCTAAAAAAAACCTTAAAAACCCCTAAACCCCTAAACCCCCTAAACCCTAAAAGCCCACAAACCCTAAAAACCCCTAGACCCTAAAAACCCCTAAACCCGAAGAACCCCTAAACCCCTAAAAACCCACAAACCCTAAGCCCCAAAATCCTCCTAAACCCCTAAACCCCTAAACCCCCTAAACCCCCAAAAACCCACAAACCCTAAAAACCCCTAAACCCTCTGAACCCCTAACCCCCTAAAAAAACCCCTAAAAACCCCTAAAAACCCCTAAAAACCCACAACCCCCCCACCCACCTTGACACGCACATCGAGACCCTCCACGGCTGACAGCCGGGCCTGACGAGCATGGGGGGGGGGGGGGGATGATGTAAGGTTCATATTTCTATATATATATACATATATATATATATGGCTTATAAATAAAATAAACAAAAAAGTATAAATATAAAGATATATATATATATACACATATTCATTTATTTGTTTATTTATGTGTTTTTTATATGTAGATGTATATCAGGTTTGCTTAAGGGCTCATGGGCTTCGCAGAAGCTGCGAAGGTTTGTTCTGGCACAACTAATAATAACCAATGCTTCAAAATGTGGGAAGGAAAAAATCCTTCCCACATTCTGAAACAGTGAAGAGCCAACCGTCACAACCGACACTGACAACCCTAAACCCTAAACCCTAAACCCTGGGGCTTACTAATTGCTAAGATCGTGTGAACGGCATGGGGCCTCACCCTTACCTCCTGCGGTCTGAAATGGCTGACGCAAGAACGGGCTTTTGGACCCTAAACCCCCATAAACCCTAAACCCTAAACCCGAAACTGTCTGACTCTGCGAGAATCAAACACGGAGCCGCTTTCCTGGTGTCTGGAGCATAGGCCGCTCGCCAATCGCTGCGAAACGCAGAACAACACCCACCGTAAAACCTAAACCATCTAGGCTCTCATATGGAGGCCCCCTTAAGAACCCCCGGAGCCCCCCTAAACCCTAAACCCTAAACCCTAAACCCTAAACCCTAAACCCTAAACCCTAAACCCTAAACCCTAAACCGGTGGTTTCTGAGATCTGCCGGAAACACCCTTGTAGCCCCAGAGGCCCCCCCTTGCCTCCAACGGACCATTTAAGGTCGCCTCAAGCCAGAAGAATTAAGCTCCGAAATTTCAGCCTCAAAGAGGAGGTAATGCTAAATGCATATCACTAAGTCGAGTCTAGGAATTTAACCCTAAGAAGAAATAGGTCAGAGTGGTGCCTTGGACCGTAGAGGTTGGGAGATGGTGCGATGGCCTTCCGGGTATGATGGCTTAAGTTGAGGGGTTGCAGTGAAATGGCAGAAAACGCCGTGAAAGATCGAATAGAGAGTAACCCTAAACCCTTAGCCCTTAACCCTAAACCCTGAACCCTAAACCCTGAACCCTAAACCCTAACCCTCCCTAAGCACCGTGAGCCCAGATGATCTATCCTACTTGTCTAGTTGTGTTTTAAAGAAGAGCTCAAGAGCCAATCTTCAAGTCGCGCGGTTCGATCACCACACCCGAAAACCTAAACCGTCCAAGGCCTCAACTGTATCCTGGACCCCACAAGCTAAACGCGGAACCCTGAGCTCCAGAAACTAAACCCTAAACCCTAAACCCCCAACCCCTCCAGTATTCTCACCTCAAGCTGATTGCTTCAGGAGTGTCCGCATGACAGTTCGCATAAACCCCCAACCCCTAAACCCCTAAACCCTAAAACCTGAACCCCAAACCCCTCGGGTTTAGGGTTTAGGGTTTAGGGTTTAGGGTTTAGGGTGTAAAGTTTAGGGTTTAGGGTTTAGGGTGTAGGGTTTAGGGTTTATCAGCTTGGATCTGCCACCTCAACGTGGTCGAAGTGCTCGTGGATCTCCTGTCGGCACAATTGAACCATTTAGGGCTGGGATGTTCCCCCTCCTGCTAACAGTCCTCAATAGGATAATAGGAATTATAATCGGGATTATGGTATCCCCGATTAGAATTCCTATTAAGGACTGTTAGTATAACGGGGAACATCCCAACATTTAGGGCTTTTGAGGGCTTAGCAGCTAGGGCAATGTCAATGGTAGCCCCCGTAACCACATTATCACCCCTCACCCTAAACCCTTTCTGGTTTGGCTACTTTATCATGGAACCTTGACCAAAAAAGGCAAGCAAAAGCATATTCCACTGTACCAAGAGATGGGGCTGTAAGGAGTTATAGGGCTCCATAAAGGCTCGAGAGTATCTCCGAGCTTTTGTTAGGACCCCAATGTGCTGGGTTGAGCTTGAAACCTTAAGCCCTGCACGCAAAACGGCTTCATCTGCCCGTTCGCCCAAAAACCAAAACCCTAAACCCTAAACCCCTGAACCCTAAAAACCCTAAACCCGACCCCAAGCCACACTTGTTGTTGGGGTTCCATAGTGCATATATGCTCTCAAGGATTGAGTACTGAGGTTTAGGCTGCGGACGGTAGTAGGGTTCAAATAGGGCCCTTTTGGGGTGTTCTGGGTACTGTGTATTGCAATATTCTATGCCGTACATGGGCACAATAGTGGTAGTTGGTTGGACTTCTAGATTGGAGTATTGAAGTGTTGGCTGTGTCTTGTCATCATGATATCCACACTGGCAGCCAGGTTGCGGCATGGTATTGAAAACTTGTCGTTTGACGCCACCTCCCCCTACACTCAAAGGGGAACCCTTGTAAAGAAGGTAAGGGACCGTACTTGGAGGCTGATGGGTAGTTGCAAGTAGGGTTCCAAGTATGGTAGCTAATCCCTTCTCCCGAATATTAAACGGGGGGCCTCCCCCCCCAATAAAAATTCGAAATGTGTTCTTATTGTTTGGGGGCATGTTTATCGAAATGGGGTTACTCAAGTAATCAACTTAAGTGTGGTGTAAACTGAAAGGGCCTAGGGTTTCGGGTTTAGGGTTTAGGGTTTAGGGCAGCAAGACAGCCAGGCAGGAAAGATCTGGCATATCATATGACCAGTGAGGTAGGCTGAGGAGAGCCAGGCTCACAGGCAGCCAGACAGGCAGCTCACCGACAGGACTGGACTCTACACCCTAAACCCTTCACTCTAAGCCCTAAACCCTTAACCCTAGACCCCCAACCCTAGTTAAACCCTCTGAGGGTTTTATTGGTGTTGAGGGGTTTATTGGAGGCCTGAACCACCCCCTAGTTCTAAAAGGCGGGGTCGGTTTCGGCAGGATTTTCCGGAAAGCGTTTTTATTTTTAGGGGGGTATGTAATAAAAGGGGGAAGGGATTAGATTCGCAACCCGATTTAGGGTACTTAGAACCCTACTTATAGCTATAAATGAACCTCCAAGTACTAAGGGACCATGTAACTACCCCGTAGATACAAGCTAGACCCAGAGTAAGCTGGGAATAAAACGGGTACCCTTTTTTGGTTTTAAGGGGAATATAAGGGAACCACAACCCCCCCCCCCCCCCTCCCCCCCCCAAAAAAAGAAAGGGCCCCCCCCCCCCCCCCCCCCAAAGAACAAAAAAAAACAAAGGCCTACTCCGGGTCCTAGCAAGTCACTGTTTCACGGGTTGGTCTATTGGGGGTGGGGGGGGGGGGCGGGAAGGTCTCCTTCAGGACTTGCAGGTCGTGATCCATTTGGGAGCGGCAGGTGGCAGGATGCACTACGCCCCTGCCACAAAGCGCCCCTGTGATGCGCGGTCACGCGTAAGACGGCAGCGTCACACCGGCTAGATTGTTGCAACCCTAAACCCTAAACCCTAAACCCTAAACCCTAAACCCTAAACCCTAAACCCTAAATTACGTGACATGCGACTCCGTGTCGTTGAGGAGAGATCTGCATCTCAACTGTCTGCATTGCGAAGCTGAAGTCTGTTCGTTTTCACTGTGCAGCTTTGACTCGATGCTCTAAACCCTAAACCCTAAACCCTAGCCCCTAAACCCTAATCCCTAAACCATATCCTTGCGGACCCTGCGCGCTACCATGTCCCAATAGGCGCCGGCTGGAACTAAGCAGGAGCCGATCGGCAGCGAGCTGTCCGGCATTGAATGAAGCTGAAACCAGCGGCTGTCTTATATACTTACATATAGCATGCATACATTCTTATACATGTATATATATATATTATACATATTTGAAAAGTTTTCTGTATACGACAATATTCGTGAAGCACTTCGTTCGACAACAGAGACCCGGCGTCTCCAGCTGCTCAGTCAATGTGGACCTGAAAGAGCAGCCCCGCGCCCCAAAAACGGGCTCAGAAGATAGACCCAACATTTCCGGCAATGCCCCTTTTCCAAAGATGGAAGATGCCGAAAACTGAACTGACGCCTGGTTTTAGGGAATGCAAATCACACCAGAACGGACTAACAAGGAAGCGACTTGGAGACTGGAGACTTAGAGTAAGGCGTCCCTCAGCAGGCAAGCAAAGGCAATGGCCTGATGAATCAGAAACCGACACGGAACAAAAGATGACTTTGTAGGATTGTAGGGTTTAAGGCAAGATGTTTATGTATGGAAATGTGTACATATATATATATATATCAATCTCTCTCTATCTATATATATATATACATATAAATTATATGTATCAAACATCTGTGCGCGAGTGTGTGTGTGCATTCATATTCTACATTCCATTTGATACTGTGGATCAACAGTATGTACTTATCTATCCATATAAATACACATGCTATACATTGTCAGAGTGGTGGATCCAGGACTTCAGGTATGAAGGTTTGCGTCAAAGCTTGCGCCAAGTGTAAGCTGTGGACACCATTTGCTTCAGAACCTCCCCGCCCCCCCCCCCCCCCCCCCCCCCCCGCAAAAACAAAAAAAATCCTTATAAGGGCAATCTAGGGATTATTGTTCTTTGTGGTTTGGGTGGTTCTCAGGCAAATAGCAGCTACGCAGCAGGCATGTTTTCTCGCAGATGCGAGAGATGGACGGTCGGCCGACTGTGCAAGGCAATTTCATTGACACCTGTCCTGTTTGCGCATGGTGCCAGTAGGAGTTTGCAGTTTGGCTCTCACGGCCGTGTAAGCTTATGAGAGGGTTGGACATCTTTGCATGCAATGCCTCACTTATTACGACGGTGCCCCTAAACCCTACACCCGAAACCCTAAACCCGAAACCCTAGACCCTAAACCCTAAACCCTGCAGCATTGAATCGGGACAGATGGCCATCCACCACGGTGGACTCAGGTGCTCGGTCTCATGGAGACATCGTTAGCTTGTCAGGATCTACAAGCTCACATGGACCGCATCGACCCTACCTATGCCCCACAAGGAGACCTTGACAATCCTGTAAATCCTAGAAGCCGTAAAGGACCTCTCATAGACCCTGCAAACCCTAAAAACGCTGAAGAACCGAATGGAACTTTTCAGCCCTGGAGAAGCCGTACAAGCATGAGCAAGCTGTGTTTAAGGCATTTTTAAGGGCAAGCAAGGGGGAACTTGGGGCCCTAAACCCTAAACCCTAAACCCTAAACCCTAAACCCTAAACCCTAAACCCTAAACCCTAAGACCTGAAGGTGAATCTCGAATACAGGCCCCTAAGCCCTGGAGATCACAAGGTCGCAGAGCAACAGTTTGGCCAAGAACCCCCCCCCCCCCCAAAAAAAAAAAAAAAAGATAATAATCCCTATCTTGCCCTTGTTCTAAGGACTGTTTTTTTTTTTTTCTGGGGGGGGGGGGGGTGTTCTTAAACAAAATAGTAGAGAGTAACCTGAGTCCTGGATTCCCAACGCCAACTCTCAGAGATGACGCTGGCGACCAGGCTTTGCCAGTCGGGCTTTCTCAGTCGGGCTTCCTGCCGGATTGTTGGGTTTAGGGTTGAGGGTTTGGGGTTTAGGGCCTTCACGGTTTAGGGTTTCAAGGTTGAGGGTTTAAGGGTTTGGGATTTGGGTCTGTTTAGGGTTCAGGGCAGAGTCAAGGGTTTAGGGTCTTGATGCCGGAAGGTGGATATGCAGTGCATAACATGGTTTCCTAGTTGTGCAATTAAGTTCTTCAACAGCAATGCAGATTTGTCAAGAGTGCCCTCTGGGAACCCGACGATGTGCATTTATGTATGTGGACATCCGTACTTCAAACTAAAACGCAAACAAACATACATTTCAAATATACATATAAATACAAATGGAAATAAACAAATAAACAAATCAATAAATAAAAAAAAATATATATATATATATATATACAATTCATAAGAGCAGGAAATAACTATGACCATTTGAATGTTCAGAGTCCTTCAACCCCCCTCTTCCCTGCCCAGCCAAAAATTTCTCAGAGGACCCGAAACACTTTCAAGCAAGATGAAGCCAGAACCTCCCTCATCCCGAGACAGCCCCAAAAACACCACTAAATGAAGCCATGTCTGCCGTAGTAAATGGGTGGCTGTCCAAAAATTGGATTTCTTGTGGGGTACTTAAATCTTAGGTGCCGTATTATAATAGGGATCCAAAGGGACCATAATTTTGACAACCACCCAAAAGAAAGCTGAGTGAACAGGAACATGTTTGAGGTTGAGGGGATGACGTTGCTTATAGCCTGCGGCCACTTGAAGGGTCAGCGGGAGGGGTTGAACTCCGAAACAGGGTTGCAGAGCATTTGCCGCAGAACTTTACACGTCCTGCCGAACCCAGATGTAGAGCAACCTTTTCCGACATAATAATGAAGGGGGAAATTTCTGAATAATTCAGGCTCCGTTTAACAGGTGCATGGGGCGTTTCGCATCTACCTACTCTACGACTCGAAGGGTTCGCATTGTTTTCGGAGGGGAGGTATTTTCGAGCCTGAACGTCGAAGCTCGAAACCCCCTGCAAACTCTTTTAACAGCCTTAAACCCTGAACCCCCAACCTTCTTCACGACCTGGCCTGTCGGAGACTTTGGAGACTTTGGTCACCACTTTCAGGTGAGCTCCTGTGTGAAGAGGTGCTCACTTGGGCGTGGGGGAGGGGGAATAGGCGGGACTTCAGGTACATCCACCCTAAACCCGAACCCTAAACCCTAAGCCCTAAGCCCGAATCCCTAAGCCCCAAACCCCAAACCCTAAACCCTAAACCAAGCCACAGGGCGGGGGGGGGGGGGGGGGGGGGGGGGGGGGGGGGGGGGGGGGGGGGGGGGGGTTGTAAACCCGAAACCCTAAAGCCTAAACCCTTGAAGAGCTCGTCAAGGGACTCAGGGTTTAGGGCTTCGGATGAGCAGACATACATCGTACCCTAAACCCTAAACCCTAAACCCTAAACCCTAAACCCTAAACCCTAAACCCTAAACCCTTAAGACACTTACACCTTGGTGGGGATCCTCCATACCACATGGGCAGTTTCCTAAATTAGGGTCCCTTTTGGGGTACTCAGTAAAAGGCGGCACAGTTTCAAAAAGGATCCCCAAACCCTAAACCCTAAACCCATAAACCCTAAACCCTAAACCCTAAACCCTAAACCCTAAACCCTAATTTAGAGAACTGCCCAATATATTACTCTACTATCAGCTTGGCCTTTTTTTTGTAGCTCTATGACAAAATTTGGGTTGGTGGCGGTTTTAGGGTTTAAGGTTTAGGGTGTTTCTAGGGTTTAGGGTCTAGGGTTTAAGGTTTAGGCCTAAACCCTAAACCCTAAACCCTAAACCCTAAACCCTAAACCCTAAACCCTAAACCCTAAACCCTAAACCTCTCTTTCATATATAATTTAAATGTTAAGGGGTTACTGGGCAAGGTCATCTTTTTACTGGGCAAGGTCATTTTTTTACTGGGCAAGGTCATTTTTTTACTGGGCAAGGTCATTTTTTTACTGGGCAAGGTCGTTTCGTCGACCTTGCCCAAAAAAAACGACCTTGCCCAGTAAAAAAATGACCTTGCCCAGTAAAAAAATGACCTTGCCCAGTAAAAATGTTACTGGGCAAGGTCATCTTTTTACTGGGCAAGGTCATCTTTTTACTGGGCAAGGTCATCTTTTTACTGGGCAAGGTCATTTTTTACTGGGCAAGGTCATTTTTTTACTGGGCAAGGTCATTTTTTTACTGGGCAAGGTCATTTTTTTACTGGGCAAGGTCATTATTGGGCAAGGTCATTTTTTTATTGGGCAAGGTCATCTTTTTACTGGGCAAGGTCATTTTTTTACTGGGCAAGGTCATTTTTTACTGGGCAAGGTCATTTTTTTACTGGGCAAGGTCATTTTTTTACTGGGCAAGGTCATTTTTTTACTGGGCAAGGTCATTTTTTTACTGGGCAAGGTCATTTTTTTACTGGGCAAGGTCATTTTTTTACTGGGCAAGGTCATTTTTTTACTGGGCAAGGTCATTACTGGGCAAGGTCATTTTTTTCCTGGGCAGGTCATTTTTTACTGGGCAAGGTCGTTTCGTCCAAAGGTGTTTAGGATTTCCGGGCCTAATGGTTAGGGTTTCAAGGCCTCACGGCCTGGTGAGGGCCTCAAGGCCTGCTGTTTAGGGTTTCACGGCCTCACGGCCTGGTATTTAGGGTTTCAGGGTTTCAGGGCCTCAAGGCCTGGTGTTTAGGGTTTCAGGGCCTCAAGGCCTGGTGTTTAGGGTTTCAAGGCCTCAAGGCCTGGTGTGGCTGGTGTTGTGTTAAGTGTTTGGTACTACGGCGTGATTGGTGGTGCATCCGAAGAGAAAATAAGTAACCTTCTATTTTCTTAATGTTATGGGATTCTTTGGGCGGGTGGGTTTTTGTCCGTTGCCTAGATACACTGCTGGCCTAGTAAATGCTCGAACTTGAGATGCTGAACCCTAAACCCTAAACCCTAAACCCTAAACCTCAAGAAGGGATCCCCAAAAGGGCCACCCACATCGAAGCCACAAGCTTGCCGGCAGGGGGAGCACTGGGACGCCCCTGGGATGTGGCCCGAAACCCCCAAATCAACCCTAAACCCTAAACCCTAAATCCCAAACGCTAAACGCTAAACCCTAAACCTAAACCCTAAACCCGAGCCCTCCAAGTAGACCCTGAAAGCTTTGCAACTACCCCCAGAGAAACTCCCAAAATCCCGAAACGACACGGAATCTCCCTTCATTCTCAACAACACCCCCACCCATTTACCTTGAGAGGTACAATCCCAAAACCCTGCATCTTCATTTAGAGGGTCCTAAACCCTAAACCCTAAACCCTTAACCTTAAACCCTATACCCCTAAAGCCTAAGTATGGGGCTCCCTGGCCCGTCAAAGAATCTCCGTCCTGGAGGGCCTCGAAGCGGGTGTTGTGGGAGGGGAGGTTACCGAAGTCAATGCGCCTGGGGGCGGTCGGGGGGGCCAAGGCAGCTTGTAGTTGCCGGAGTACGGCTTGGTGTTCACCCTAAACCCTAAACCCTAAACCCTAAACCCTAAACCCTAAACCCTAAACCCTAAACCCTAAGCCCTAAGCCCTAAGCCCTAGGCCCTAAACCCTAAGACCCAGACAAAAACAAAGGACGAGGGCCCTAGTCTGAAAGGGCCTTGGGGATGCTGCGGCCATTTCGGGGACCCCCTTCTATGCCCCCAAAATACTAGGCCCTAAACCCCAAACAATTACCGCAACCCCACAATGGACACCCCCCTAAACCCTAAACCCTAAACCCTAAACCCTAAACCCTGAATCCTAAACCCTACGTTCTCCGGGTGCGGCGCAGCTCCTCCGCATCGATCCTCGGCGGGGCAGAAGGGAGCTCTGCCCCTTTTCGGTGGGGCTACCGGAGCCGTAAGCTTCCCTGAAGCACCATGGGTTTAGGGTTTAGGGTTTAGGGTTTAGGGTTTAGGGTTTAGGGTTTAGGGTTCAGGGCCTGGGTAAGCCCTGTAAATCCTGTGAATTCTCACAGCCCAATAACCTCTGAAAGCCTCATGCCCTTTACATCCCAGAGCATGGCCTCAGTTCTCTCAGCGATGATCCTTCACAGCAGCTCCCATTTCTTACAGAGCCTGGTATGTAGGTTCTGGGTTTAGGGTATAGGGATTTGGGCTTTGGGGATGGTATCCCCAACAAGGGGACCATATCTTAGAGAATTAGAACAAAAACGGGGGCACTTACTTAGGAACCAGCAGTCGTAGGATCCCGAGCCGGCGCCCACGCACAAAAGAGCTCCCTAGAAAACTCTACCAAGCAAAGTGTTAGGTTGTGACCTCCGGCTCGTTTTAGCGCACTGAATCTGGCGGCAGATGATGCAGCTAGGATTGCTAAGCTGCGACGTTGTGGGAGACTGCTGCTGTCGCGACGGCTTGTGCCTCCTGTGTGGACTCCATTCGATGAGGAGGCGGTAGGCGTCCATGGCTTATACGGTTTTACACGGTTTCTAGAGGTTTCTAGGGTTTCTAGGGTTTATTAGGGCTTCTAGGATGTGTAGGCTGTAGAGGGCATGGGGTTATAGCAGCCTGAGGCAGCTGGTAAGGGTTTGAGAGTTAGGGTTTAGGGTTTAGGGTTTAGGGTTTAGGGTTTAGGGTTTAGGGTTTAGGGTTTAGGGTTTAGGGTTTAGGGTTTAGGGTTTAGGGTTTGAGAGTTTAAGGGTCAAGGGCCCAGGATCAGGAAGAAGACGCCAGGGCTTGGGCTGCATTCGACGGGTCCGCCACGTTGCAACCTCATCTAGCAGGCGGCTTTCTCAAAAGCGCCAAGTCCTTTCACAACTTGACGCCCGGTCAACCTCGAAGCGGGAAGCCCCAAACGCCGAAACCCCCAGCGCCCCAAGCCCGAACAGCCCCCAAACTACGAAGCCCCCAAACTACGAAGCCCTCAGGTATTCAATCTGGGACTCTATTTACCTACAGTTTAGGAGTAACTACCCCTTAATTAGTAGGTATAGACTGTAGGTAAAGAGAGTCCCAGGTAAACCTTAAGCCCAGAACCCGACATGATTTGGACTGTGGTGGCCTGGAAATTAAGGCGTCGGGTCTACGGGCTCGAGGGTTCATTAGGGTTTAGGGTTTAGGGTTTAGGGTTTAGGGCTTAGGGCTTAGGGTTTAGGGCTTGGGGTCCTTCCTCTATGTCCAGAGGCCCCGTAGCATCCTGTGAGCCCTTCAACCTCAACAGAGAGCCCAACACCCCTGGATCAGGGAATAGATGGTTTAGGGTTTAGGGCTTAGGGTTTAGGGTTTAGGGTTTAAGGTTTAGGGTGAGATCTTAAGCCATAACAGGGTCCTTGCTGTGAACTCAGGGTATATTCCCAGGGCCCTTATTGTGAACGACCGATGGTATATGGGAGTTTCCGACAAAGGGGCACCTTACTGGTCCTTCTGAAAACGGAATCCTACTAGATTAGCAGTCTAGATTAGGGGGTCCCTGTTTTCGTAAACTCTACGTAACCCCTAAACCCTAACCCCCTAAACCCGTACACGCCACCAATTCAGGAGCATCGGGCTCTCTGCATAGGTGCAACTGAGCTGAGGCGATGGCCAGGGCGGCCAACAGCCTCGCCGGTTGCAGCACGAAGCGTACCTGCATTTCGGAGCTTAGGAGGTTTAGGGTTTAGGGTTTAGGGTTTAGGGTTTAGGGTTTAGGGTTTAGGGTTTAGGGTTTAGGGTTTAGGGTTTAGGGGTTTAGGGTTTGAGTTTTGGGTTTTGGGTTTGGGGTTTAGGGTTTAGAAATCCTGAAAGCCCAAACCCTCAACCCTAAAGGATCCAAGTCCCTGTATTTTATATTCTAGGGCTTAAGAGTGAGTGCATAGGCAACGAAATACGCACAAAGCCATCAACCCGCTTTGGTGCTCAACAATTCCCTATATAGACTCTTATCGATCCATTCAACCCCGGACCCTGGGCTTTAGGGTGTAGGGTATGGGCTTCTGGGAGTAGTTGGGTTCGGGAAGGGTTGACCATCTGTGCGTGTTAGGCGCAGGGAAGACAGCGTTTGGGAGCAATCCCTGTGCTGCAGGAACGTGGCCCATGCAGCATATCGAAGAATCACATTCCAAACCCTAAACCCTAAACCCTGGCTCTTTGTAGGGAATGAGGAAATTAGGGAATTCGGGCCAAAACCCTCAACCCTAAACCCTTAACCCCAAACCCTAAACCCTAAACCCTAAACCCAAAACCCAAACCCTAAACCCTGTATATACCCTATTTAAGGGATTATGGGGTACCTCATCCCCTCATTCCCTCATTCCCGCCTAAGAACCAGCCAGCCTAAATCTATTTGGGCTCTGTAACGTCGATGATCTCCCAAAAGGAGCCCTGTGCCCTCCTTCCTTGGGTTTAGGGTTTAGGGTTTAGGGTGTAGGGTTTAGGGTTTAGGGTTTAGGGTTTAGGGTTTAGGGTGTAGGGTTTAGGGTGCAGGGTTTAGGGTTTAGGAAGATTTCGCCTCAAATCTCGGCAGCACATTGGGACTCTCGTCTTCCGAATCCCGAAATAGCAGCGTGACCCCCCCTTGTGCTACTTGAAATCTGACACTCAGCCCTACAATCCCTTAAAGGGTACATTTAGGGTTTAGGGGTTAGGGTCTCGAAATCTGACACTCAGGGGGGCAGCACCAGAAGTAGGGGAAGCTCTGCCTGACGCATTCGGGACAGAGTTCAGAGTTTGAAGGTTTCAGGGCATTCAGGCAGCAACATCCAAGTGTCTAACAGAAATAAGTACCAAAACCCTAAACCCTAAACCCTAAACCCTAAACCCTAAACCCTAAACCCTAAACCCTAATAAGAACCAAGGCTTGAACAGCTGTGAACAGCTCTGCTTGTTTCTTGTGCGTGCAATGATGCAGCCGTGCAGGTGAAGATGTTGATTCGCTCTTATTGAGGGTTTGGTTTCAAGGATTTAGGGTTTAGGGTTTAGGGTTTAGGGTTTAGGGTTCATCTGTGTCTCTCTGTGCGCATGCGTGCATGCATGTGTGTTGCCTTAGCGGGCTGGGGGGTTTCGGGCATGTAAAGCTGGTAAGATGTTTTAAGGACTCGGGTGAAGCCTGACACCTGAACCGATATCCCTAAACCCCACACCCTCAGATTCGTTGGCAGTTTGGGTGAACAAGATATCTTGCCTCTGGTTGCGTGGGCCTTCTTGGAAAGGGCCTTTCAGCAAACTTGGGCAGGAATTGGATAAACGTATATGCCTATTATTTATTTCACACGCAGATGTGGGCATTTCACAAAGTAGGGGTAACCCCTAGTATACCCCCAAACCAGAAAAATCCTTGTAAACAGAACTCCATGATCGGACTACTTCGAATACAGGCAACCCTCATGTGGGTTCTAAAAGTTAGGTTAGGGTTCACAAGAACGAACCATGCCTCGCAAATCTCACCCTGCCGGCCGAGATGTTCCAGGCCGTAGCAGGTGGAAACCTGACGGGATTAGGGTTTGTTTACGGGTTTAGGGTCTAGGGTTTAGGGTTTGGAACGGGGCACAATGGAGAGATGGAAAGGGCAATCCCTATGCTTCGTTGCATTTGGCTTAGTTGGGCCGGCTATGATTCAGATGGCACAACTTATGCTCCTCTAAATCATGTAGATACTAAGCTCCCTGACTGAATACCAACTCCCGCCACGTCACCCCAACGAGCGCTGAACATGCTCATGTTGGCTTGAGGCGTTAGGGCCGTTAGGGTTTAGGGCGCCCCTTTCGCGCTGAAAGGAGCCCAATGCCAAGACCTCATCCCAGGATGCCAAGTTACACTGATGCACTGCTGAGCAAACTGACATAACACCCTAAGGCCCTCAGGCCTACACTCCCCCCTCTCAAAGTCGGATTGTTGCGAGAAGTTGGTAGACGGGAGAGACTGAAGACTGAAAGGACAGGAGCCCATGGACGCAAGTTCAAAGTTAGGGCTTGCAGGGGTGCAGCCTTCATAGGTTTAGGGCTTTGAGGTTGCTTTAGGCTTTAACTCAAGGTGTAGTCGAGAGCCCGCGACTGAGCTCCCGACAACGGTCAAAACCGCCACAATCCTTGCTGCTCCAGCTTGCTCGAGGATTAGGTGTTGGTTTTCAAGCCGGCGGTGAAAGAAAACGCAGGTGGACATAGACTGAATGGTATACCGATCGCACAGTCTTTGCGAAGTCTGCTACTCCAGTCAGCTCCCTCAACCTGGTCTGAGCCTACAGCCCCCGAACCACAAAGGCCTTACGTGTATTGGAGCCCAACCCAAAACGCCAAGCAATAAGCCTTGAACCTACTGCGGGGTGACATAATGTGACGGCCTAGGTTTGCGGTAACAAAAACAAAGAATCTGGCCCCAACACCCACCTCAAGATGTAAACTCCTGAACTCCAAACCCTAAACGTTATCCCACGTGACCCTTGACCAGAGTGACCCTATCCCTTCTTGAGGTGTTACGACCATACACTAAACCCTGAACCCTAAACCCTAAACCCCTTCTAGGATCTTTTAGGGTTCATGTTGCCCCCCCAAGGAACTATAAACCCCACAGGCGTTCTGCAGCCAAAATGGCTGCAGAACTTTGCTAAGGCGTCCGCGCGTCAAATACGCACCAGCCGTTCGCAAAGAAGTCCCGGACCTTCTCAGGGTGAATAGGGTTTAGGGTCAGTTTGAGATTCTGGGTCATGGTGCGGGCCACAAGCCGAGGGTACAGGTTTGCTTCATGGTCGGTGTCAGACTGGTGTGAGTTGGGGTAACATGCGGGTTTCATAGACTCGGAAGTGGGGGAATCAAAATTCTCATAGGGGTGCCCCCGCCTACGCGGTCGGAGGAACCTTGGGGACAAAAGGAAACCTTCAATGGTGGGTAAACCCCGAAACCCTAAATGCTATGCTTGGGGTTCATCTGTGGTAGGTTCCCTAAATTGTGGCACCCAAGGGCAAAGAAAGGGTTTGGGATTCAGGCTTCATGTGGGTGACCCAATTCCAACAAGTTGCCGAACCCTCAACAAGCCAGGCGCTTGCCGCTTGCACAGCCCAGATTTTCGGCTTGCGCAGCGCCTCCCTGTTTGCGAAATCATAGGCATGGGCCCGACCCAACATGTGAGAGCTCCTCACAAGGATGTTCGGGTAGCGAAACCGCCATGCGCTATCTTGGAAAGCACAAGGCTCAACCGCCGCAACTGGCTGCCCCATTCATTGCGAGTCGGCGGGCCAGCTGCTGCAGCTTTGCGCAACGCTCCACGGCGATGGTCTTAAGATCTTGCCCAAAGTCTACCATCTCATCAGTATCGATGTACTTGGGCAGATTGTCGGCAAGGAGGTCGATGCCAATGTCTTGCTTCATCGTCTCGCAGCGTCGAAAGGGACGCGCTTGAACTGCCAGTGTATTTTCTTTCCTAGGATGGCCTTTACAGCCCTCTGAAAAAATGCTCCTGAATACAATCCTCTTAAACCCAAAATACGGGGAACAAATGTTCCAGGACCCTAGTTTCCCTGACCCCATCGCCAAGGCCGGCTTAACCGGCGCGCCTGGCCCGCCCCCTGGCTTCCACGTGGCATCTCTTTCTGCGAAAAGTGCAGGAAGCGGACTAAGTCATTCTCTTGCAAGATCTCCACATCCACGCCCACATCGACTTTGGGCAGAAGAAGCTTGGCAGCTTCAAGGATGCCGGGTTGGATCGCTGGGGCTGGGGGCATCTCTTGGGCAGCAGCTGCAGCGCAGCGGGCCTCATGTCTTCTTCGACTAAAGCCGAAACCTTGTGCTGAGTTCATAAGCCCCCCAAAAAGTGCACACTTTCAGCTCTATAGGGGATTATAGTATCCCAAAAAGTGTAAAGTGTACTCACTCAGCTACTCAGAAACCATCTACCCCGAACAGCCCAACTCGAAGGCCGCAGTGTTGGCACACGGCACGAGAACAAGGACGTGCCATGCTTTCCCACTTCGGGGCGGTCAGATCTTCTTGAACAAGAATGCTGCGCCTCTGTGCAAAACTGCTGCAAGCAGCTACCTGCCTTAGTCATGGCCTTGCTGTCCGCCCTGTGTCATTTAACATGTGCCCATACTATGGATCAGCCCCCATGTGAGCTATGGTCAACGCTCAGCACAACAGCTTCCTTACACAACTCGATGCCATTCCGCCTGACAACTTCCTTGTATACATGTCCTCCAGCTGCTCTTATTCAGAGTACGGACTAAGGCGTGAAGTCCATCTATTAGGGGTTTAGGGTTTAGTTCAGGGTTTAGGGTTTAGGGTTTAGGGTAAGGTCCCCCCAAACCTGGATGAACCATCTCTACTTTGCAATCGCGCGGCTCCGAGTACTCTCAGTGTGAGGAGAACTTCCATGACGATCCTGAAGCTGGCTGGGGGTTTAGGGTTTAGGGTTTAGGGTTGAGGGTTGAAGGTTTAAGGTTTCGGGGTTCGAGGTGTCTGGGTGTTGGCTCTAAGGCTCTAAGGCTTGTAGGGCGCGTCGGGCATCAAAGCACGGCCTATAAAACTACAGTCGTAGGAATGTAGGAGCCTGAATAATTAAAATAGGGTCTTGGGGGTTACTATGGCATAGCTATAGAGGGGCCATAAGGGAATATTACTAGTCAGTAATTATCCCGACCCCTAGTTTATGCTCAGACAGTACGGAGCTTTGCACTTCATTCTGGTCACGAGTTGTGCGTGTCAGAAATTCCATCCTCACAGTTTCAGTAAGAAATCGTACCCACCCTAAGCCCCACCTAAACCCTAAACCCTAAACCTAAACCCTAAACCCTAAACTCTAAACCCTAAACCCTAAACCCCACACCCGACAGTGACAGCCCAAACCCTAAACCCTACAGGTGTAGGGTTTGTCTGGCTTAGGGTTTAGGCTCAGGGTTTAGGTTTTAGGTTTAGGGTTTAGGGTTTAGGGTTTAGGGTGTCGGGTTTGGGGTGTCGGGTTTAGGGGGGGGGGGGGTTGTAGGTGTCTAGGGTCTTTGGGGTTTATAGCTTATAGGGTTTTGAAGGGGGGAAATCTTCAAGGTCTTTAGGTTTCATGGTCATGAGCACCAGAGCCCGAAAGCCCCCGAAAGCCCTGTACCCCCTAACAGCCAAACTCTGAATACCCCTAAACCCTAAACCCTAAACCCTAAACCCTAAACCCTAAACCCCAAAGCTCTGATCCCCAAGCTCTCACTACATATCAGGCCCAGTGGCGCCACGCCGATGCTCACCTCCAAGAACTCCTCCCAACCTTGTTTGAAGTTGGCTCGGGTTTAGGGTTTAGGGTTTAGGGTTTAGGGTTTAGGGTTTAGGGTTTAGGGTTTAGGGTTTAGGGTTTGGGGTTTCAGGTTTAGGGTTTAGGGTTCAGGGTCTAGGGTAGACCAGAGTGATCAACCCTGCAGGGGCCCTACATTGCAATGACACCCCCCCCCCCCCCCCCCCCCAAGCAGTTCCCTAAACCCCTAAACCCCTAAACCCCTAAACCCTAAACCCTAAACCCTAAACCCTTCACCCGAAGCCCTGTACCCCCGAACCATACATCCCTTCCTTTTCTTGGCTGCACTCAGGAGGGTAGCTATACATTAAACCTTCAGCTGCCTTATTCAGAAACCCAATAAACCCAAAAAGGGTAAGGATCTAAAGTTACGGTAAAGCCTTATTCAGAAACCCAATAAACCCAAAAAGGGTAAGGATCTAAAGTTACGGTAAAGTCCCACAAAGTTTTGGGGCCTTGGACGCGGATGTTCCAACAGTATCAGTGGCATGATGTGTGAGAACCCTACCCCCTAAACCCTAAACCCTAAACCCTAAACATGCAATCGTTCAGGGTTGTGGGTTTCGAGCTTGTGACCCCATACCCTGGACCCGATATCCTTAAACACTGAGCCCCTGTAAACCCTAAACCCTAAACCCGGAACCCTCTATCCTTAAACCCAAGGAAACCTCAATGAGGGAATGCTGGCACTGAGTTTCTGGCGGTGGTGCTTCCACTGCGGAAGGTTCCAGTTGTTTTGAACCTGGGGGGTTAGGGTTTAGGGCTTAGGGCTGAGCGTTGAGGGGATATTGAATAAACTGACATCCGAACAACACTGCTATTCCTTGCTTGGGCAACCTCATGCGGCATTGGCGGTATAGAGAAAATAGCAGAGCATTCTTTCATAGTGAGAACTCGGTCTTCATTTAGGAGGCAACTGTCTGAAAAACCCCAAAACCAAACCCTAAACCCTAAACCCTAAACCCTAAACCCTAAACCCTAAACCCTAAACCCTAAACCCTAAACCCTAAACCCTAAACCCTAAACCCTAAACCCTAAACCCGAAGAATCCTGAAGCGCAAAACCCTCCCAACACCCTAAACAAGCCCTAAAACCCTAAAGCACCAAGCCCTAAGCCCCGAGCCCTGAGAGACCTCAAAACCCTACATAGACCCTAAACACCTTCAAAGACCCACAAGAAACCTCAAACCCTCTGAGCCCCAAAGCCCTTACTAAGTCCCCCCCCAAACCCAACGAAACCCAAGAACCCTCGGAACTTAAAAGCCTTAAAAAAAAACAAAAACCTTCAAACCTTCAGAGCCCCTGAAGCCCTAAATAAACCTCTACAACACCCTAAAACAGGAGCCCTAAATCCCTGACCCTACACCCTGAACCCGGAACCCTAAACACGAAATCAACCCCACAGCCCTCAGAAAGCCCTCAGTCGCAGTGTGGGCTCCCAACACCTTTGACGATGTTCCAGACCTGAGGAAAACTTTCTGCAATTTTGGGGGACCCTAAACCCTAAACCTCTAACTGTGCAGAGAGGTTCGCTTAAAATCGGTCCCCTTAGACCTCAGAAACAAAAAAACAGCATCCACATTCAAAACCAACTCGCTGCGGCTTTCTACCCAGAACTCCCAGAACCCCTTGTTCGCGTGTTTCACGGAACTGTCCTTTGAAAATTGGGTTCAGGGAATAATAGGAAAGGGTTTGGCATTTGGGGGTGGAGGGGGTGGGGTTGAAGGGGTTAGAAATTCAAGGGAATTTAAGGTGGGATTTCGGATCTAGGGACATTTAGACTGACTGTTGCGGGCATCAGGTGGATCCAGCAGTTTAGCGTCGGACGGAAAAATTAGCAAACTTCTCACACCGGATTCGGGTGTGGCTGACCCCTTGAGCTTGTTCGCAATTGGCAACTCAACCCCTCTCACTTGCCGGCTCAGATATCACAGCATGCGAAAAACCAGGGAAGCCTGAAAAGGTAAGACCCTCTGCCCAAATCCTTCGATTAGCCCTACCATATAACCCTGAAACATATAAAACCCCATGGAACCCCAAAACCAAAAAAAATGAGGGCCGTCGGCTCAGGCACGGACCAGGAGGACTAAGACAATGGCGGCGCACACGGAGCTGTATATTAAGTACGACCTTGGAGTGCGGGACACGAATCGAGGCGAGCCGATGATGTGGGCCTGGGGACCTCATGAATCAGCTTTTGAGTGATTGAGGTTTAGGGGTTTGGCATCATGCGGTCGGCAGAACTACATGCTCCTACGATTACATATCCTATTGTGGACCATCGCCTCTGATCATATGGAGCTGGGTAATGTGTGAGCTCGAGATATCGATGGGATGCATCTCAGCCTGCAGCTTTGATGAGAAAGTACGCTGCTGCCAGCACTGGGCCAGGCCATTGTGTGAGCTACGGGGTGTAGCCTTTCTGGCGCGATGTGAAGGCAGAGCTTCACAGGGATGCGCCCCGACGCAAGGCACGCAGGATGGCTTGCTTAAACCGGAAAAGATACCGCAACTGTTGGGCAGACCGATTATTGTATCCAGGGATCATATTTGCTCTTGGCAGAGTTTACAAGGGATGATGCTCAGGGACTGCGAAAGCGCCCTAAACCCTAAGGCCAAAGCCTGCGACCCTAAACCCTAAACCAAAAACTCCAAAGCCTTGCTAAACCTTAAACCCTTAATCCTAAACCCCAAGCCGCAAGCCCTAAGCCCTATAAGCCCTTTTAACCCTATATATAAGCCCTATATATAAGCCCTATATAAGCCCTATATATAAGCCCTATAAGCGCTAAGCCCTAAACCCTCTGATGCAAGAAGCCCGCCCCCAAAGCTCTCACTCCGAACCCCGAAGACCGGTACAAGGTTTAGGGCTTAGGACGGTTTAGGGCTTCGGGGGATGCTTTGGGTTTAGGATGCTTAGGGTTTAGGATGTCTAGGGTTTAGGATGTTTAGGGTCTAGGACATAGGGTTTAGGATTTGGGGTTTAGGATGTTTGGGGTTTAGGATGCTTAGGGTTTAGGATGTTTAGGGTTTAGGATGCTTAGAGTTAAGGGCTCCGATGCCGAGCACAAGGCCGCTTCAGGCGCCAGGAGAGTATGGCGTGCCGGGCCTCTGGCAGTGGTATAGGGGTTTAGGGTGTAGGGTTTAGGGTTTAGGGTTTCGGGTTTAGGGTTTAGGGTTTAGGGTTTAGGGTTTAGGGACTCCATGATATTCCGTTTAGGTTTAGGGCCTATTTGTGGGGTTTTAGGGTTTAGGGTTTAGGGCTTAGGGTTAAGGGTTTAAGCCCCCATTTAGGGTTTTGGGTCTACACTGTAGGGGCTTGAGCATACCTGATGCCTTAGGGTAGATACATGGTCCCTTTATATGGGCCCTTCATCGGGGAACCCTTGTATACCCCTTGCATACCCCTCATAAAGCCAAGAGCCCATATACTTCAGAAGCCTTTAAAGAAGGGTTTAGGGTTTAGGGTGTAGGGTAGGTAAGTGGCCGTAACAAGAGACCATGTAACTTCCCTTCGAGCATAACTGGAAGAGTAAGTTCACTATCTCAATCTGCAGGATACCTATAGACCCTAAACCGTCTGGATGTGTATGAACTCCAAAGCCTAGAGCCTAAACCCTATAAACCCTAAACTCCACAACATGTTGTTTTATAGGACGCAGGGGGTGGAAAGTGTCAGGGCCCATGGCCGAAGAAGTAGAGACAACTTGAGCCTGGGGTTTTCCCCCTAAACCCTCAACCTTACACGGACCCATTCACCCCCCCAAAGCCCGACAGGGTTTTTGTGGGGTCTAAGATCGCTATGCTTTGTACAACCGCGGGAGGGGGGCATGTTCTGATCCAGGGTCGGCTGATTTTTATAGGTACTTTCATCGGATCCCTCATAAGGTCCGCCTTCCCTCCACCCAACAAAATGTGCCGTGGCTTAGAACACCTTCTTTCCCACAGGGTCCACTTGTCAATATGGAACTCGGCTTTGGGTTGGTTGAGAAATAAGATACCCCAAAGCCCTGTGTAGCACGATTTTTTGTGATGGACCTAGGTTCTTCACCAAAAGCTTCCCCTTCCTGCTGCCATCCTTCAGCTTTCAGGATGTTCGGGCTTAGGGTCTCTGAGCCTACACCCTCACGGCTCTCTTAGGGTAGTAACATGGTCCCTCAGCATGGGCCCTGACAAGGGGACCCCGAAATACCCTACTTAGTTGCTGAGTTCATAAGCCCCCCCTCGCCCCCCCCCAAAAAAAAAAAAAAAAGTGTACACTTTTAGTCTTGTAGAGGTTATAGTATCCCAAAAAGTGTAAAGTGTACTCACTCAGCTACTAAGCCTATACAACCCGAGGGCCCGGAGAAATACCCTTAGAGGCTCGGGGTTGTTAGGGGTTGTCTGCCTCTGAGGTGCCCAAAGGGTTTAGGGTTTAGGGTTTAGGGTTTAGGGTTTAGGGTTTAGGGTTTAGGGTTTAGGGTTTAGGGTTTAGGGTTTAGGGTTTAGGGTTTAGGGTTTAGGGTTTAGGGTTTAGGGCCAACAAGCATAAACCGTTCTAGCGCGGCTTCAGGGATGGCGGCATTGCGGAAATCGAGTTAGGGCAGGGCTTGGGGCTTCTGGTTCGGTGCCTTTTGGGGTAGTTTTGGTTGTTTCATCCCCGGTCGGAAGCAAACCCTAAACCCTAAATCCTAAACCCTAAACCCAAAAACCCCAAACCAATCCAGAGCTTCCGCGTGCAACTGTCGGACTATCTAGGGTCCATATGGCCTGGGGAATCTCTTTTGGGCTAACTGCAAGGATCCACCCCTAAACCCCACACCCCAAACCCTAAACCCTAAACCCCAAACCCCAAACCCCAAACCCCAAACCCCAAGCCCTACCTCCCCTTAGCCACCGGGCCTGATCTCGGTGGGTCAGGCGGCTGCGCATCGAGGATCGAGGTCCTCCGGTTCTGCAACCCTCAAACCCCAAAAGGGTTTAGGGTTTAGGGTTTGGGGCTTTGCTGTACCTTATTGGGGTCCTTACCCCACATAAGGCCCTTGATACTGAATCAAAATACTCCCCCCCCTTATCCTACAGAACATTAAAGGCCGAGGTTAAAACAAACATAAACCCTAAACCTCTAAAAAACTTCTGTAGGGATTATGTCTGAAGTTTAGGTTGTATCACGGCCGCTCAAGCCAAAAGACCTCCCCTTAAGAAGACAAGCCCCAAGCCCCAAATGCTCCGAGCAGACGCATCCTCTGAACATCAAGGGTGAAGTAGGTTCGCTCAGCCAGGGGGCTTCACACGGCCTGGAGGCGCGGGAGAACTTGCGAGCAGAACCAGGTGCCTCTTGGGACGCCGAACGTGGCGCGGAAGTGCAGGCGGAGGTCACCCCAGGTTCAACTCGGGGCTCTTGAGTGCTCATGCAGTAGTCCGCCTTGCTCATGCCACCAAGGGGCTTCCATGCTGCCTCACTCAGCTTAGGGCATAGGGGCTTAGTTCGGACTTCGGGCTTAGGGTTTAGGGCTTAGGGTTTACGGCTTCGGGTTTAGGGCTTAGGGCTTAGGGTTTAGGGCTTCGGGTTTTGGGTTCAGGGTTTAGGGCTTAGGGCTTCGGGTTTAGGGCTTAGGGTTTAGGGCTCACTCCCTAGACCCGGAGCCCTGGATGAATGGCACCTCCGGGTGCACCTAGCCGCAGCAGCCAGTTCCTCGGTAGCCAAGTAACCATCTCATAATAAGGGCACCTCTTTTTTTGGGGTTGGCTTTTTTTACAAGGGAAGCCAGAACCCACCCCCACCCCCCCACCCCCCCCCCCCCCCCCCCCCCCCAAAAAAAAAAAAAAAGTAAAAACAAAAAGTAAAGGGTACCACGGGGCTACCAAGGTTCCTGACAACACCGGAGGGTTGGCAAAAAAAAGGCCGACAACGCTTCGGCTTTGCAGGGTGTAGGGTTCGGAGTTTTAGGGCGTAGGGTTTAGGGTTTAGGGTTTAGGGTTTAGGGTCTCCATCCCTTGCAGTGGAAGTTCGTGAGATCCGCTGTTGTCAATTCCACTGCGTGTGGCTGGCACTTACCTTGTGGGCATGGGCCTTCCGGCTCATTGCCGTCCAGGGTTTAGGGTTTGCTCATATGGGTGGTTGTCAAAATTATGATCCCTTTTGGGGTACCCTAAATATTAGGTGCCGTATTATAATAGGGACCCAAAAAGGGACCATAATTTTGACAACCACGCATATACTAGACCCAGGAGTAGCCTAGGAATAAAAGGGAACCTTTGTAAATTCTGGCTTTAAGGGGGTGATAAGCGCACCCCAACACTAGAAAGGAAATGAGGGCCTACTTCGGGTCCTAGTCACATTGCTGTTCAGGGTTTAGGGCTTGCTCACGGCAACCGCCATATAGGGTTCAGGTTTAAGCATTCTTGGGATTTACTGTATGAGGTTTGGGTTTAGGGTAGTGGCATTGAATTGCCACACAAGACCTCCGCAAAGCAGATCTTGTTCGGGATTCTAAGCTTCAGCATAGCGGGTTCTTGTGTGCAACAATTGACAAGTAGACTCCCTGCACCGCTGGTGATTTTAAACAACCCCCTCTGCCCTGGTGCAGGCAAGCCGCGAATATTCCGAAGGCTGCTGGGGCACGTGCACCAGTTCCTTGCGAGAGGCAAGCGAGTGAACTTGAGCCTGCCCAGACTCGAAGAAACGATCCCAAAGGGAGGGTCCCCCAAAAAAAGGAATCCCCCAGATTGCAAAAGGCAATACAGAAGCAGCCCTAGCTCCCCAAGTACCCCCAAAAACACTCTACAACATACCCTAAATCCAAAATATGCCCCCGAAACATGACTAAAGAGACCACAGAAGGCGTCCTCTTCTGTGGCATTCGGACGGGAGATCTCCATGAATTGGCAGGAAGCCTCCGTTGGTTAGGGTTTCGAATTTAGGGTATTTAGGGTTTGGGGCCAGTTTAGGGTTTAGGGTGCGGTGAAGGTTCAGGGTTGAGGGTGAGTGGGTCGACTCCTCAAGTGCCCCATGCTTACTTAGAGGGTGGGTGAGGGGGGGGAAGTGTAGCATGTACGGCCGGTCGAGGGCGGCTGGTTTACGGATTGGGAAAGCGCGGTCGCAGTCTGTACTTCCTTCCATTGGATAAACAGGTTGGGGACATCCCCTTATCGACCCTAGGCTGGCACCCGAGGGCGTTTGGGATGTCAGCCTGTAGCCAGCAACTGCTCAATGCACTGAAACTAGACCCGGGAGTAACCTAGGAATAAAAAGGGTACCCTTTGTGGTTTTAAGGGGATTATAAGGGAACCCTAATCTTAAAAAAGGAAAAAAGGGCCTAAGGTTACCTACTCTACTACTAAGTAAATGGGACCTTGCAGGGGCAGCTTCAGCCCAAATACGTACGCGCGACCTTCAGCTCAGCCAAGCTCCCTAGAATGGGCCCTAACACCTAGCCCCTAAACCCTCTACACCCTGGATCTAAACCGCAATAAACCAAGTAAGCCCAATACAAGAAGAAGCCCAATAAATGCAAGAAGCCTTAGAAGAAAGAAACAAATTCAACTAAACCCTAATTAAACCCCTTACAGCCGAGATATTATACCCAACAAGCCCAATGAGACCTACGAAACTCCAGTAGACCCTAAACCCCAAACCTAAATCCTAAACCCTAAACAAAAGGCCTGCTGACACGCCCCCGCCTCGACCACAGTGCCTCCACCCGTGCCGTGCGCGTCACGCAGGAGGCACGTGCTCATCCCGAATGAAGCTTCCCAGGGCTTCTAGGGTTCAGGGCTTGGGGATTCTAGGGTTGAGGGAATCAGGGGTTCAGGGTTTGTAGGGTGTTTGGGTGGTTCAGGTTCAGGGTTTGGAGCGATTTAGGGCTTTTTTGAATTTGCTGTTTCTCTTTTTTTCAGGTTTTGGGAAGCTCCCTTCCTAGAAACCCCAAACCCGAAACCTTGCGTGGGCTGGTCTGGATGTTGGGAGCTCTCTTGCCATGGCGATGTTTGGTAGAGGGACTTTGGGTAAAGTAATGTAGGGGCCTGAATGATTAGAGTGGGTTTTTGGGGATTATCGTAGTATAGTTATAAATGGACTATGAGGGAATGCTATTAGTAGTTTTTTCGGACCCCTATATTATGGGCTTGTGGTTTGGGGTGTTAAGGCTTTCTCGATTGTTTCGAGCAGTCGCCGGCCGCAGAGCAGCAAGCCCAGAAGGTTACCCTAAACCCCTAACTAACCCTCAACCCTCAACCCTCAACCCTCCACCCTCAACCCTAAACCCTACACCCTAAACAAACCCTAAACCCGGCGAGGCAACCCTCAGGGAAGTTGACGACATCAAGCTTTGGTGGGCTGTAGGGCTCGACCAACCGTGATAAACGTTTATTTAACTTAGGGTTTAGGGTTTAGGGCTAGGGTTCAGGGTTACCACTAACCCTCACAGCGCTAACCTGAAGTTGCATGATGACGCGCTTGGGCTTCTTGCGTGTGGGGCTTCAGGGTTTATAGGGCTATATTATAGAGGTTTCGGGCATAGGGCCTATATGGGATCTGGGGCACAGGGTGCAATTATAGGGTTTAGGGCTAGAGGGTTTAGGGTTTAGGGTTTAGGGGTATAGGGTTTAGAGGTACAGGGTTTAGCGTGTAGAGTTTAGGGTTTAGGTGGTTTTTGAATAGGCGATATAGGTTTAGGGGTTTCGGGGTTTAGGGCTATAAATGTATTTTTTGATATGGTACAGACTTAAAGCCCCAAAGAAGGTACGGTTTGTAGGCGCGCCAATGCAACAGTTGAGGTTCGGGCTTCAACGTACAGACAGAGAGTTAGAGCATTGTGATGATGCACAAAACAGGCTAAGAATGAAGAAAACTCACCTCTTCCGCCCTACATCTCTCCATTGAACTGCAGTGCTCTTCCAAACCCCTTAAAAGTCACCCTGAAAGCCCTTAAAGGGCAATTGTAGACCCAAGAGTGTCACCCAAGAATAAATAGGGTGTGTAAGGGAACGAAAGCCCCTAAAAAAGGGGAAGAAGGGCCTACTCTGTGCCCTAGTAGCCCTAAACCCTGAACCCCGAACCCTGAACCCTAAATCCTAAAAAGAAGGAAATTAGGGCCTACTCTGGCTCCTAAACTTTCTTGCTTCGGCTGGCTTGGTTCGTTAGCTGCCCATCCGTCGAGGATGAGCGCCAACTCACTGGCTGGCCCCCCGCAAACAACGTGCGACAGATTGTTTGCGGGTTCAAGGCTTTAGGGTTGCCAATAGGGTTTAGGGTTTAGGGTTTAGGGTTTAGGGCCCTAAAATCGAAACCCTCAAACCCAATAGTATAGCGTCTCCAGCTAGTTTCTTCAGTTCTTGCAATCTCGACGATCCAGTCGTGCCAAGGTGCCATCTACATGTTGATGTTGGGCAAACACCCTAACCCCGAAAACTTAAATCCTAAACCGTAAAACCCTGAGACCCTAAAACCTCAACCTAAACAAAGCCTTCTCTGAGGGGCGTATCTTTGGGCTGTTGATAAGGAAGAATTCTAAAAATGCATTCGCGGAGGCTACTTGTTAGGATATTTAAAGATTTTCACGACTTAACGGGTCTTGGAAGCCCCACGAACCCTAGCTAGACTCAAAGCCTGAGCTAAGCACTTAAAGCCATGCTCCCAACTTCCGGAGCTCGACGAGGGCTTGGGGTTTAGGTTTGGGGTTTGGGGTTTGGGGTTTAGGGTTTAGGGTTTAGGGTTTAGGGTTTAGGGCTGAGGGCTAAATCTCCGAAGCCCGTCACAAGTGGAGAACTGCTTCGTCTCTGCTGCGACCTCAGGGAGACCTGACATTGAACGGCAGCGTCGGGGCAACGCCCGAGCATGCATGTGACGACAACTAAGCAACAGTCTTGATGTACGTCTCTGTGTGTGTGTGTCTCTCTCTCTGTGTGTGTTGTGTGTGTTGTGTGTTGTATGTTGTATGTTGTGTGTTGTGTGTTGTGTGTTGTGTGTTGTGAGTTGTGTGTTGTGTGTTGTGTGTTGTGTGTGTTGTGTGTTGTGTGTGTTGTGTGTGTTGTGTGTGTGTGTATGTTGTGTGTGTGGTTGGTTGGTTGGTTGGTTGGTTGGTTGGTTGGTTGGTTGGCTGGTTGGCTGGTTGGTTGGTTGGTTGGTTGGTTTGTGTGTGTGTGTGCGTGGTTGGTGCGTGGTTGGTGCGTGAGTGCGCGCGCGCGCGCGCGCGTGCGTGCGTGCGTTGTATGTGAGTGTGTGTGTGTGTGTGTTCTGTGTGTGTGTGTTGTGTGTGTGTGTGTTGTGTGTGTGTGTGTGTGTGTGTTGTGTGTGTGTGTGTGCGTGTGTTGTGTGTGTGTGTGTGTGTTTTGTGTGTGTGTGTGTGCCACGGAGTCCCTGGGGGATGTTCAGGTTATGAAAGTATATAAACCAACAATACCAGTGAGGCCTGAAGCCCTTAACCTCTGTAAAGACAAAAGTCTTCGGAGCCTTACAAGCTTGTGGACAAAGACAACAATGTTCCAGTTGTGCCTGGTATTCTTGATTGTGTAAGGTCAGCTTAAACCACGTAGTGGTGTGGCATGCAGGGATGCGAAATATGGTGTTGTAATATTTTGAGAGAATGTGGCACCTCGGTCTCTGCGCCTGCTGCTGCTTGCAGCCTCGCGTTCTGCATCTCTGGCTTCACCTTCGGGGTTTGAGGGGGTCTGTAATTCAGTGACTGGATTCCGGAGAATGGCAATGCTTGCAACATGCCCCTTAGGCTTAAACCCCAGTAGCTCACTTTGGCCTCGTTCTGCATCTCCAGCTTCTCCTTTCATGGTTTGAGGGTCAAGGAGCCACGTTGCTAAAAACTGAAAGGCTCGAAAACCACAATCTGTGTTCATGGTATTTGAGCCCTGTTCTGGCCTTCCAGCAGTCTTGCCACAGCTGGATCTGGTCCAGGCACTGTAGGCCCATGCAGGAACCTAGATCCTCTTGGCTGGCCAGACCGCCTTCCTTCAGCAGGCACGTAGAGCAGCCTGGCAGGGACACTTTTCTACAGAGTTGACTCCATGCAACTTGTCATTCTACTTGCAACACTACCTGCCAGGAGTCATGTGGCAGATTAGGAACATCACGAAGAAGATGCCAAGGATGAAAGGAGCATACTCCGGCTTCATGATGGCATCGTTCTCCTGCAACATTGTACTTACCATCACCTCCTGTATTGTAGCCTCAACTCAGCTTACTGCAAAAAGATTTGTCCTGCCAGGCAGCTGCAAGCACCATCAGATGCAGCATGAGCAGGACCCTTGGAGCCTTCATGCAGGGGACCAAGCAATGTAGCAAAAGCCTTCTACACAAAGGTTTTCCTTGAGCAAACGACACGATGCAAAATATTCGGCTAGTACAGACGTCCATTGCAAAACCCATGTGTTCCTGGGTTTGCAATCCTTTTGAACCCTAAAACCCTAAACCCTAAACCCTAAACTCTAAACCCTAAACCCTAATTTCCCTGCCTGCCCAAACATGAAGCACTGGAGGATGCTGGCAAGGATGAGA